>CATIWF010145633.1:0-169861 GCA_949630135.1 Balakata baccata
ATAGTGGAAGGGATGGGACCTGATAGATGGTTTGTATCTATAAAAAGTTGAACTAAGTTGGTCATCTTGCCTATTTCTGGGGGAATGGAACCAGAAATTTGATTTTCATAGAGATGCAACTGAGTCAACTTTGTCAGATTATACAATGAAGTAGGAATAAGACCACCTAGATGGTTGGAATACAAGTGAAGCTCAAGAAGGGAACTTAACTCACCTATTTCTTTCGGAATTGAACCATTTAACTGAGTTTTGGCAATGTACAGTGTCTCAAGATTTGTTAGTAGGCTAATCTCCGGTGGGATTTTGCCAGAGAAGAGATTGAAGGACAAATCAAGATACTTGAGTTTGGGCAGCCGAGTGATTTGGAGTGGGATGGTTCCGGAAAGTGAGTTGCTGGAGAGATCAACGAGTCCGAGATCAGGAAAATTTGAAAAAGAAAGCTGATGGAGAGTACCATTCAAGCCTGAATTGGTGAGATTTAATCGAACAACTTTGCCGCCAAAGTTGCAAGAAAGTCCAAGCCAAGTGCATGGGCTTGTTTTAGGGACATTTTCATGAAACAGAGGCCATGAAGTTATATTAGACTGTTTTGGGTTCTGAAGAGTTGCTGCCCATTTCAGAAGAGCAACTGTTTGTTCAAGGTCGTTAGAAGCAGCAAAAGCCGAGGAAACTAGCGGGATGAAGAACCCAAGAAGTGTGAATTTGGCCATAGTTATTTGTTTAGGTTTTTGGGTTTTAAAATTTTAAACGCCTTGTGCACTTATATGACAGAAGCTACTCTCATTTCGAAGCATTCTACCTAGTTTAAATTTTTCTTATTTAGAATGAATTAATAAATTTAATTTTTTAAATTTTATTTATTTATTTCATTTTCATTGTGGAAAACTTTTTTTCGTGCAGGACAAGTTTTCATATTTTTGTGGAAAACATTTTTTCCATCTTTTGGAAAAAAAAAATCGTTTGTTATCTTTTGTATTGGAAAAAAATTAGAGGAAATTTCACAATTATCCACATTCATTTTTTTTTATATATAAATACATAATTTTTTAATTTTTCAATTTTATCGAAAATCTTTTTATTTCTACTCAGCAAATTTGATGTCTTCGATACTCGAAGAATTTGCCATCAAAGGTGACGGCGATATTACCAACCAAGGCATAACTTGATTCTCATCATCTTTCTCTTCCTCTTCCGCCTCCTCCTCTTCTTCCTCTTTATCATTACTATCTTCGTTCACATAACCATCTTGCGGCTCATTTTCGGCATAGCTCTCAATCCAATCTTCACCGATTTTCTTTTTTATTTCTTTCATGCAAAGAAAAGCAAAACTTGCAGATGATAAACAATGTTAAAATTGTGTCAATTTAGTTAAGATGATCTGATATATTTCTGATTCTTGAACTTAGATTTATTTTTAAAAAACTGATAAATTTTAAATAATAACACATAATTATATTCTAAAAAAAATTATTTGGCTTTAATTCTTTAGAAAAGATTAATTAACGAAAAAATAAATGAATAAAATTAATTAACAAAAAAAGGATTAATTTTATTAGCCGCACCACAATCTTATTTGTCATTTTTAATTTCTTTTTGCATTGCATGCATGCAACCTATACTGCAAAGAATAACAAAATAAAAAATTAACAATCTTTATTTCTCAAGACAATGCTGCAATGAATAATAATGGATTAATTTAAGAAAATAAAAATGCTGCAATGAATAATAAAAAAAAAATTAATTCTCTAGACAAGAACGGCACGAAAAAAAAAAGATTAATTTAAAAAAAAAAAGCATTCTGAAGTGGCGCACAAATCTAGTCCAACTCTTTCTCACTCTGACACCTCACTAAAACTACCACATTGGAAAATATTTTATAAAATACCATAAATCTGAAATTTTAACTAAAACTATAACAAATATAGAAATAGTTATCCTAGCTACCGTAATCTAAGAAATATTCCAAGTTGATTCCCATGGACCACAGCACTCACAAATTGCCAGGAAGATTGATCATCGATCTAGTTAGTTTCCAACTGATTTGATAGCACATTGCAAAATTCTAAAAGATAATATATATATATATATATATAAATTAAAATGCTAATAATATTTTTTTATATATTTTTAATTCTATATTTTCAATATAAATATATATATATATATATATTTATAAAATATTATTATAAAAAATATAATTAGAAAATATACACTCGACAGTACATGAGGAAGTAGTGGTGTCTTTTCTTAGAGAAGAATATATGTTGCCCTTAACAAACGCAACAATACTAAGTTTGGGAAACTTTTAATTTTCCCATGTCCAACTCCGTCAATGTCCTTACTTAGCTTCATGGCTTACAAATAGTAGCCGGATCAGAAATTTTAGTCGGAGGGTCCAATTAAAAAAATAACTGTAGAAAAAAGTATTGAAAATATAATAAAAATAAGATAAAAAATTAAAATATATATATGTAATATTGTTCAAAATGAAATGATATATTAATATATTTTTAAGAAAATATCAAATTTATTAAATAATCCCTAAAAAGTTCAAAAATTTGAGGGGGCAATGTAGCTCCGTCCCTACTTGCAAACATAATTGAAAACAATCGACTTCAAAAGCAGCATAAATTCCACTCAAAGCTACAATTTTTCCAGTCTTTTTTTCAATATTTCTAGAAAGAAGACTTAAAACAGACTCATAAAATAAAAAATATAAGAAATTTATAATCAACACACAGGTTTAGTTAATGGAGAAGCGAGTGTTTGTACCAGAAATTTTTTAAAGAAAAAGTGAAAATACAAGTATTATTATATAAATAGGGTTTAAGATTAATAAAGCTGCTCGACAGATATAATATTATGTTACTATTATTATCATTACTAAGAAAAATTAATAATGATAAAAAACTTGAAAATAAAAAAAAATTCAATAGAAGAGAATAAAATATAATAAAAATAAAAATAGAGTTCATAGAAAAATAAAAAAATAAATATTCTGTAGTTCAGGAACCCAGCCAGACGCATTCTGAGCCACTCAAGAAAATGTGTTTAGCGACGCTAAAAATTTATTTAGAGACAGTAAAAAGCATCACAAAATATTTTACCGACGGAAGGAAAGCGTCATGGATAGCGTTGCTAAATTTAATTTACTGTCACAAATTTATCCATGACGTTATTGCTTTCTTTTCTTTTTTTTTTTATTATTTTGTGATGCTTTTTTATAATAGTCGTTAATATTAAAATGTGACGCTAACTTGTGTCGCCATTTCTAAGAATCTAATTGTATTTTGTGATATTTGCCGACGCTAATGTTTATTGCGTCACTAAATTAGCTACACTTTCAAAAATTGAAGTCCTTAAATTCACGACGCTTTTGAGATTAGCATCCTTTACATTGTGACACTTTTTACATTTTGTGTTACAAAATTAGTGACACATTATTAATGTCTCAAAATTAGGGACACTATTTACAATCAATGTGCCCTTAAATTAATTATAATTTATAAATAGTATTTGCATTGTAATAACTATGCAAAAGTCAATATTCTCTAAACAATATTAACAGAAATTAAAATAAAAGAATTTCATATATCAGATTATAACCGAATATGTTTACAGTTTAAAATAATATACTAACAGATGAAGTTGTATAACCAAAATATAATGATCAAAAGCATTATCTATAGACACTTAGAATTATCTTCATAAATTTATGTGTATGCAACAGTTTTTTGGTGACCGGATCAGCTACCATTAATTCACCAAATTAGCTGGTCGACTCGGCAAAATCCTACACATGAAAACGAATAATGAAGCCAAATAATGCAGAAATTGTGCTGCTGGAAAATCACATGTCAAACATATTTTTTCAACATGAAACTTTTGCTAATCAATCAGCCTTGATAACCAAAATAGTTCTCATCCTACCACAGCTTCTATGAGTTTTTGCCGACATGATAAGCAAAACAAAAATTGAGAGTTCTGCTCCACAAATGTAAATTAACAAGAAAAAATCATAAGAGTTCTTCTCGACAAAAATTGAGAGTTCTGTTTGAAATAAATTTTTCTAAAGAATATCATTAAGTATAAAACTAGATTTCTAATTCTATTTAATTAGTGTTATCTCTGTGGCAGATGCAAACACTCACCACCAAAGTAGTACTTCAAAACCAACTAGAAACAAAATTAGATGAAATACTTACAGAGCACTAGGCAAACTTTGATGCTGAATGTTTGCGAATTTTTCTCATTTAATAGTGTGACCACAAAGCAACTAGAATCCACAACTAATTGAAGGAAACATTTGATATTAGTGCTTGAATGCTCCAATACAATGAGGGTACAACATCATAATTTCGATGAAGCAAACATAGACAAGCAGCAAGTGTCACATTAATCAACCCAGAAACTAGTCAATCGCATTAGTGAACATAGTATCACCAAATTAAGACACATTAATCAACCTAGAAACTAGTCAATCACATTAGTAAACATAGAAAACATGGTATCACCAAATCAACCTAGAAGCTTCAATTAGCTATAACTACCTTATAAAACTTGTACCTGCACACATTCCACAAGATGCAGAACAGCTGGAAAGGGCAACAAATTGGCTACAGGCTACAGCTAATGATGCAAATAATTTTAATATTGCAATTATTTAACAAAAGGAAGAAAGATGGGCAATAACTACATAATACTTGTTGGCTCAACATCTGTGCCATATAGGAGAAGTTATCAATGGCATAAGAGAACCACACTCCACATGGTGTCTCCATATATTGGGATATTTCTTAATATGTGGTATTCACCAAAAATATTTACTATTTTAGGGTATTTTTTCATAAAATTCCGAATTTGTGGTTGTTTTAACAGTAATTCCGAATTTGTGGTAGTTTTTACTCGCGTGCGCCACTCGCTACTGTTCACCTGGTGCACCACTTCAATGTGTCCCACGTGCATGCTTCCATGCACGTAAGTTAGCATATTTTTTTTTGTTAATTTAATTTTTTTTTGTTGACCATTTTTTAATTTATTTATTAAATTTTATTAATTATTTTTTAGAAAAATTACGATACAATTTATAAATTAGAGTTTGATAAATTACTAATGAAAATTAAGTAAATAAATTAAATTAATAAATTATAAATTAAAGCATTTAGAATTTAATTATATATTAAGTAAAATTTAAAAAATAATAATTTATAAAAAATTTTTAGGGATAAAAAAAGTAGAAAAAATTTATAAAAGTTAAGTTTTTTTTACGCATAAAAGTTTAACCACATTATTATTATTATTATTATTATTATTATTATTATTATTATTATTATTATTATTTGACTCATATATTTTTTTTAAAAGTTTACCCACATTATTATTATTATTAGATGTTAGCCATTAATTGTTAATTAAATTTTGGTTAATTATTTTTTTTAAAAATAAAAACGCTATTTTTTAAAAAATTACAAATGAAAAAATTCGTGGTGGTTTGAAGTGGCGACACGTGGATGTGTGCGCCAGTCCAACTGGTGCACGTCTCCTCAAATTATCTATGTGCGCTACTTAAACTGGTGCACGTCTCCTCAAACTACCATAAATTTATAAATACTTTTAAAATCACCATAAATTTATAAATATAATTTTTAATTACCCTAATTTAATAAATATCCCCCATATATAACATATTTGCTTCAGATTATGCAAAAAGTTAGCTTTAGCTCTCTCATTAGAAATTGAATACTCATAATCATGATAGAACATCACAGTAGTTCTCAAAGCTCTAAGCATCTTATCATTGGACCAATCATCACATATAGCGTCAAGTGCTTACTCCTTAACTTGCTTCATGAATTCAACCATGACCCTTTTGTAACAATCATCACATACAGGCGGTAGGACTTCTACAATCTACAGTCAACCTCAACAACACAAAATTAGTAATCACATTCATTGAGTACTTGAAGCTTAATGGCACATTCAAAATGATAAATATAGGATAAAAAAACAAAGAAAATATAAAATATATATAAAAAAAATACCTTCTGCTGACTGAAGTCAGATTTTGAAAGCTTCATCTTCCACTAAACCCAGAAGACTAAAAAAGAAGATAAACATCGAACAAAAAAAAAGATAAACAAACCCTAAACACGTAAAACCCAAAATCATATATATAACCAAAATCAATAGAGATCTTCATCTACGCTACTTTACAATCAGATATTTATGCAGTTTAATAAAGGATATACTCCGAAATAGTGCAACACTTCCGAGATTGCCATGAAAGAGCATGGAAAAGAGAGCTCGGAAAGAAGAAAAAGAAAGTACTCAGGGCAAGACAAAAGAAAAAAAATTCAAATGCAAATATGAAAACTCAAAGAAAAACACCTAATTACCTTCGAAGCAAAATATCCAATCTTCAAAAAGGGTAAGTACCTAGAGAAGCCCTCACATCGAAAAGTGAAAATCCCAAATTAGGATTAAGGCCCCACTCCGCAAGTACTTAGGTCACTGGAAATATGGTGGTAGTGGAGGTGCTTGGGTTTTGTTTGATAGTGGTTATCATATCGTTACCGGAGAGAGGAAGCGAGGAGAATAGGATTTTTTTCACAAGGAAAGCGGTTAAAAATACGAAAAGAAAGAGAAAGTGGGGAGGGAGTTAGCATGCCGTTTGGGTTATTTGCATTGATTAGCTGTAAATTTGTTACACCACTGGATTAAAAATATGAAATAAACTAATATGAATTCCAATTTAACATATATAGATTATAATTATATCAATACGATTAAAATACGAAAAAATTGTATCAAAAATATATTTTATCTGTTTTATCTATTAATATACAATTAAACACAATTATAATATATAATATTTTAAATATTTATAATATATTTATATATAATAAATTTATAATAAATTATGTTAAAACTAATTGTATTAATATATGTATAGCATTATAATATTCGAATATAATCGTTTCATCTATATATACACATTTAGTTGACTGTATTTAATCTTTTTGTGTCATATAATAGATATATGAGACACAATATGATTAGAAATGACATTAATATGACATGATACGAAATAAGACACAATACGATACGAATTGTCAATATAATTATATTTTAATTTTATAATTTTTTATTTAATTTCAAAAAAATATTTTTTTAATTTAATTTATTAAATAGAGATTCAATTGATAACACTTTATTGTAACTAATTTTAATAATTTACCTATATTTTAGAAATATTTCATTAAATTTATATCTTTAACGATACTTTTAATCGCATCATTAAATTGTAGTTGGAATAAAAAGCGTCATAAAATAGTATTTATTATATTTATTACATAAATTAGAAAGCCTTGTTGATCTTATAATTTTACTTCTCTAAACACCATTATTTAATGACCCAATAATAAAAATGTATCTAAATTTTGCAATATTGCAACCCTTATGAAAAAAGGTCAATAATTTTATAATGATAGTGACACTTTTATAAAAAATCATTAAATTGTAAAACATATCCACAGTTTAATTTTTATAATTTAAATACATTTTATAAAAAGTTTCATTAATATTTTTAGTGTCATTAAATTAGCAACGGGATAGACTCTTTTTGTAAAGAGCATGCTCTTTTGCTACCATCTGGTGCCGTTTTTTAGTTCAAACTTGCGTAGCCAAGTATTTGGGCTGAAGAGTACTTTTTTTTTTTTTAGGAAATTTCATGGTTTGTCTATATTTTAATTATTTTTTTCATATTTATCTTCAGTTTTGTTTCTTTTCGTTTGTACGGAATTTTTTTCTTTTTTATCAAAATTTTTTCTATTCTACTGTTTCTTTCATTTTCTTTTTTTTTTTTTTTTTTTCATCCTGCCATAGCTAGACCTTGAGGATGAAATTATTCATTCAATATTGCGCTTCGATTTCTGTACCAGTGTACCCAAGTCGGCTTTGCCTGTGCAATCACATGTTTTTTGGCTTCTTATCCACACTTGATTTATCCTTCATGGAGGTGTGTTGAAGATCCGGCATTCAAATACTCCACTTCGCTGATGCAGTGATGATAGGAAGTCAGTCGTCGGAGAGATTGTTTAATATTCTAGATTTGTTTGAGGCATTGAGAGACGATGACTGGAAAAAACTAATGGTTTGTGTTTTAGCAATTGAAAATGAAAGATTGAGATGCTTCAGCCGGTAACTTGGATGAGATTTGATTTTGTTGGTTTGTGTTTTAGCAATAAAATGCGTGTTTGATTTTCAATTTTTTTCTTTCAAAATTTTGTTCCTTCTCTTTTTATTAACCGCTGCATTTTCTCTTTAACAGTGTTTAAGTGATCCATTTACTTGAATAATTATTTTTAATTAGGATTTGTCTATGTTGTTAATTTCTTTTTTATTCTTTTTTTTTTTTTTGGTAAAAATCATTAAGAATACTCAAAGTATCTTCAAGATATTCCTGAGATATATCCAGAAAATTCCTCCCAAGAAATTTATTGAGAATTCCCAATATATTTCCATAAAATTTTCAAAGGTATATCGAATGTATTCCAAAATATACCCAAGATATTTCTATAGAATTTCTCTTTGGGAATTCTTAAGGTATACTCAAAATATCTCCAAGTTATACTCAAGATATTCAGGATGTACTCCTAAGGAATTCCCAAAATTCTCTAAGTTATACTTAAAGTATTCTGAAAAGTATGTCAAACTATTTGTTTGGTATTTTTGTAATATTTTGAATTTTGATTGAATTATATTCTTCTTCTTTTTTTAATGATTTCATTGTTCTTGTTCTCTTTATTGTTTTTTGTAAAAATTGAATTATGATATCTCCAAGGTACATTGAAAATATACAATTTGGGTATATTTTGGAATGATTTTGAGATTTAGATACTGTTGTAATTTTAGAAAATTATTTTCGGTAAAATTGAAAAAAAAATTTTTTGAGCGCATATAAAAATGTAAATAGACACTTTTTTTTTTTTTTTGTTGATATTTTTGTAAAATTTCCCTTTTTTTTTTTTGGCTCCAAATTTGTTGAGCCTGCGAAGATGGGCCTAAATAACACATCAACTATGGAAGACAACAAAAATGAGAAAATTGAGAATGATTGGTTTTCATTGTTAATATTTAGTTAAAAATAATTAATGGAAATGAAAATGTGATTATGTCATCAATATGAATCATTCATTCATTTTTCCCCCTAGAAAATTAAAATTTCATTACCATATAAATTAAGTATAATTAATTAAATATAAATTATCAATATTTTTTTAATTTTTCAATATACTTTTAACTAATGTTAGAAGACATTATAAAAATATATATAATTTCAATAATATTAGTTTTTTAATAATGATAAAATTAAAAGTGTAGTTATTTTAAATAAATAAAATTTGTATATAATTTAAATTCAAATAATTCGAGAATCTATTATATATTATTTTTATAAAAATTATATTATTATTCATCAACAAATTTACATTTCAAGATAAATATATTTATATAAATATGATAATTTAAACAAACATGTACAAGTTAAATTTCATTCTCAATCTCATTTTTTAATAAAATGAACCAAATAACATGTCAAAATCTATTATTTTCATTCTCGTTCATTTTCATTCTTATTCTTATTCTCATTTCCATTTTTACTCTTAAACCAAACAGTTCCTAAAAAAAATCATATTTTTGGCAGTCAATAATATATATTTTGAAAAAAAAAATCATATAAATAGCATTGTTCTAAAGTAGATCGCATAAACAGTTCAAGTCAACAGAATTTTTAAAAAAAAAAAATCAATTAGAATACAATTTCATAATATTTGATTTGCAATGACAATTCTCCCAACCTGATACTTGATAATTAAAGGCTAAAGTGCAAATCTTTGAATTATATGCTATGAAATAAGTTATCATCTCAACTTTAATTCATGGTAAATAAACTATCAAATTTTAAATTCAGTACATATTAACTTTTGGAATTATATTCTACAAAGAGAGACACTCTCACCAGATCGAATTAGCTTACTATTCTAGTTTAAGAGACTTAATATGTAAAAGATCTAATTATATTAAATTTAAAATTTAAAAATTTATTTACACTGAATTAAAATTGAGAGATAACTGGTCTTATAAAATATAAGAGTTAATATGTACATGGTCATAATTAAGTAGATGCTGATTGCAACCTACCAACAACCAAAAGTCTAAGAATGGAAGGTATATAATATGGATTTAAGCTACAGACTCTCCTCGTGATTAACTACTCGCTACCCACCATCCCATTTGGTAGATAATCGAATTAATGATCACAAATTAATTCATACAAAACTATCCTCTCTTACTATAATTAAATCAATTCACACGCTTAATATTCACAAAATTCATTCAGTTCCTGCTTTTTAAATTATATTACTGAAGTTTAATTTCACCTGAATTTTTTATAGTTACCATTTGAGATGAATTTCATACGAAAGTAATTGAGGTATATAACTCTCTTATTTGTTGGAGAAGCAAAAAAAAAAAAAAGGCCTCACATCAGGTAACAAATAAAAAGATGGACAATTTGTAATAGTAAAGGGGCAAATCAAATGCCTTATAACATTTTGGATAAAGGTAAGTTCACCAATTTTTAAATATCAATTCATATTCTTCCTAATTTATATGGATCGACTCATTAATTTCAACTTTATTATTTTGACCTAACTTAAAGAAGTATATATAGTTTTATGTTGTATTCGATATAAAAAAGAATGAAGTTTAATTATTTTAATTAAAAGTTTAATTGCATATAGAATGAAGTTTATATTCATCGGTTACAGCATAATATAATGAAAGCATTTCCACAATCGGTTCCAAAAAAAGTTAGAAATAAAATATATCCCAAAATGCCATCAACGTAAAGTACTAAGATCTTTTTTTTTTTTGAAAAGTAAACCATTAATTTTATGAACATAAATAGTTCAATTTCAATTTCTATGAAATGCAGATTTATGAAGGCAAAATAGTCAATACTAGCTCTGATGGCCAATTTTGGTTATAATTATTATATTTATATGCATATATATAGAAAATGCCCTTCCTGTATTGTTTGATGATACTATTGGCTTTTTCTTGGTAACTCTGTTTTTCCTCTCCATTTCACGAGAGATAAAACTTGCGTTTGGATTCCGAGAAGTGGAAGGAAAGAATGCCCGGTTTTGCTACTGATGGGTCTGTTTCTGTTCATGGTTTGAACGGCAAGATAACAGTGTCAGTGATTGTTACATGCATCGTTGCTGCATCCAGTGGCCTCATTTTTGGTTATGACATTGGAATTTCAGGTTTTTCTTTTTCTTTTTCTTTTTCTTAACTAATTTTCACCTTTTTAGGTTCATCTTCATCCTCGTCCTCTTCTTCAAATTAATGAACTGGATATACAAGAAATTGTCAAAGACATACGTTTATGTGCCACTTTCTTTCCTTCTTTCTTCTTTTTTCTCCTTTTTAAATCAAAATCTTATGAGCTGGAATTTGATTTTATGCATTAATTAAATTTCAAATCCAAAGCTAAAACAATGGTGCAAATGTTGTAAGTTACTGTAACTGAGGAGATTGTTGCTTCTGTGATCGCAGGGATGAGTTCAATTATTTATTTTTAGTCTTGCACAAACAATGTTATCTTGACAATTGTTGAAACTTTGTTGGTCATACTCGTAGGAAGAGTTTTTTTTTTTTTTTATCTTAAAATGTGCTAGAAGTAGGTAATTGAAGTTTGGTTTTGGACCTCCTAACTCGTGACGTATCAAAATTCTTTAGGAAAAGACAAATATTGAATCATTGACTGTTAGTTTCTCCATGAGCTGTCCGTGTTTACGATCCCTATCCTTGAGAATTGTCTGCAACAACTAAGGAATGGTACATTAAACGCCCTTGCGAAGCTATGCGTAGTATGTCTTTTTGAAGCAATAAGAGGAATTTTTTTCCTACATATCTACTCCTTTTTCTTTTTTTTTTAACGTTTGAAATTAATTTTGATTGGAACTTAGTCAGTTAATGCTCATCATCCCTTTCCAATGATGTGTTCATTGGGATTCGAATTCGAGAATTATTTTTAAACGGTGTTGTCAACCAAGCCACAATTTTTATACAATTTTAATGAATTATTACTTCAGAGTTCAAACATATAGCATCTATAGGCAGAGTCTGGCAGTAAGTATATTTCTTAATTTGAGCTACATCTCAAGTTTGAGTCCTCCTCTCCAAAAAATAAAAAAAGAGAGGAGTTCAAACACATAACCTTACCCTGCTTGAAGGCAGAAGAGAAGGCATAATGTTTCAACTTTTAATTATTCATGAGATCATAATTAAGACAATGTTTTTGAATCCTTTTTAATTAGTAACTGAATGAACTGTTGTAACTATGAATCCATGGATCAGGAGGCGTAACCACGATGGTTCCGTTTCTCCAGAAATTCTTCCCATCAGTATTGAAGAAGGCATCGGAGGCCAAGACAAGCTTGTATTGCATATATGACAGCCAGGTTTTAACATCATTCACATCATCATTATACATTGCTGGTTTAGTTGCTTCCTTCGCAGCTAGCCGCCTTATTTCAGCATTGGGCCGCAAGAACACCATGCTGTTAGGTGGCTGCACTTTCCTTGCAGGCGCTGCTATTAACGGTGGCGCAGTCAATGTTGCCATGCTCATCATTGGCCGTATCTTGCTCGGTTTTGGAGTTGGCTTCACTAACCAGGTTAACTATTCAATACTTCCAATTTTGAAAAAATTTTAAAAACCATTTTCAGGTGACCTCAGGCTAATCGACATTAAATGTGCTGCAATCAAGGCAACTCCAGTTTACCTGTCAGAAATAGCACCAGCGAAATCGCGAGGTGCATTCAACACAGCCTTCCAATTTTTCATAGGCGTTGGAGTATTACTAGCCAATTGCATAAATTTCGGCACAGCCAAGATCAGCTGGGGCTGGCGACTCTCCCTTGGCCTTGCCATGGTTCCTGCAGCTATAATGACCGTTGGTGCATTACTTATCTCTGACACTCCTAGTAGCCTGGTGGAACGTGGCAAGCTCGAGCAAGCTCGAAAATCTCTGATCAAAGTCCGAGGAATCGACAATGTGGAAGCTGAACTTGCTGATCTAATTAAGTTCAGTGAAGTCGCCAAGTCTGTTCAGCAGGAACCTTTCTTGACTATATTTGAAAGGCAATATAGGCCTCACCTAGTTATGTCAATTGCCATACCGTTTTTCCAACAAGTAACTGGGATTAACATTATTGCATTTTATGCTCCTGTGCTTTTTCAATCCGTCGGCTTTGGAAACGATTCAGCTCTAATTGCAGCCATAATATTGGGATCTGTTAATCTGGGTTCGATTATAGTGTCTACACTTCTGGTTGATCGTTGCGGCAGAAGATTTTTGTTCATGTTTGGGGGCATTGTGATGTTCATTTGTCAGGTATTTATTCTTCTTCTTTTAGTTGTTTTCAGAAATTAGAACACAGTAATAAGTTAAAGTTGGTGAGTAACATGATCTGGGAATTTTGTGAAGGTTGCTGTGGCTTGGGTGCTGGGTGCTACAACGGGGGTTTCAGGCTCTAAGGAAATCACAAGAGGCTATGCTGTGTTAGTACTCATCTTAATGTGCATATATGCTGCTGGTTTTGCGTGTTCGTGGGGGCCTCTATCATGGCTAATTCCAAGCGAAATATTCCCGATGAAAATTAGACCCACAGGCCAAAGCATAAGTGTTGCTGTAAATTTTGGTGTGACATTTGTTCTATCACAAACATTCTTGACCATGCTATGCCACTTCAAATATGGGACTTTCCTATTCTATGGAGGTTGGATTGGGGTAATGACAATATTTGTTCAGCTTTTTCTGCCCGAGACAAAAGGAATTCCTCTGGATTCTATGTATGCAGTGTGGGAAAGTCACTGGTATTGGCGCAGATTCGTTCAAGAGAACAATTAAGGCCTTGCTCTGGTTTAGCTGCATGGGAAAAATCTTATATATTATCAACATATTTTTGCATTTATAGACTGATGTTGAAGCTAGTATCTGTATTGCTGCTATGTTATTTGCAGTTTTTCCGATGAATTATATTGAAACAAAATTTCTGTGATAGTGGGCATAACAATTTATTTGGCCAGTCAATCAAAGGACGGCTTGGCTTGATTGATGGGTAAAATGAATGTTTTGTAATAAAATTTTGGTATTTGTATCAAAATAGTACCAACTTTTTGTTTTATATCAATTTAGTTTACATCTTTCAGATGAAAGTATATACAATATTTACGGTAGAATTTGTCTGACGTGGACACTGGAGATACACGTGTCACACATTATATGTCACTTCAGATAAAAAAAAACTACATATTTTAGTTTTTAAACATATGAGCTAATAATATGTGATATTTTTATCTGAAGTGACATATGATGTAATATGATACGTGTATTTGTAGTATATATGTCAAACAAATTCTATCATAAACATTGTATGTACTTTTATCTGAAACAAAATTGTAAAAATGTGATATTAAATTGATACAAAACAAAAATTTGGTACCATTCTGAAATAAAATTATAAAAATATGGTACTGAATTAATACAAAACAAAAATTTGATGTAAAAAAATTATTTCTCCTTAATTGATATTCTCATTTACAAGAACTGTGAGAAATATCAAGTTCGAATTTTTTCACCACTATCTAATTGTAAAAGTTTAATATATTTATAATGCGTGCAAAAAGAACATTTTTATAAAAAAATAAATAACAATTTAATCGGGCTTTTGACCTGTAAATAATACAAGCTTCTCAATCTGGGCCACTAAATGGATCCCATAGATCTGGAAAGTTGGGCGAGTTCATATAAGGAGTGTTATATTATGCACCTAACTGTTTATAGCTATGTAGATTAAAAGTTCATTTGTGTGTGCCAAAGTAAAAAATTGTTATTTTTTTTTCTTCTGTCAAACAACCTTAATTTTTATTTTTATAGATTCATTATTTAAAATAACTATAAATTCATTATTTAATAATTATAGATATATTATTTTATAATTGTAAATTCATTATTTGTTTCCATGAATCGATTTCATCTTTTCTTTTATATTTGATTATTTACTTACTAGATTTATATTGATTATTTAATAAATATAGATACATTATTTTATAACTGTATATTCATTATTTATTTTATGAATTTCTATCATCTTTTCTCGTGTATTTAATTATTTGTTTACAAGAATCAAATACATTATTTAATAATTGTATATATATTATTTTATAACAGTACATTCATTATTTGTTTTCATAAATTTCTTTCATCTTTTTATCTATGTTTAATTATTTATTTTACAGATTCAGATTCATTATTTAATGACTGAAAATATATTATTTTATAAGTATAAATTCATTTTATGTTTTCATAATTTTCTTTCATCTATATTTAATTATTATCTAAATTTTCTTAAATCGAACTCTCATACAATCACATTATCAACTGAAAATATATTTATCAATTTGCAATCTACATAAAAAATCGCAGAAAAACAAATCAAACAAAATTAAAAAAAAAATTGAATAACAAAAGAAAAAGAAAAAAGAAAGAAAGAAGAAAAAAAATAATCGGCTCTGTCAAATTTTTTTAAAAAAAAAACGCACATCTAATTGAAACTATGAAGCATGTAGCTCGTGTAGTCCAGTGCACCTAATAATTTGCTGTTCGTATGATCAATGCTTTTCTTCCCATTGGCTTCGTGTCTATGGTGTCGTTCGAGCAAACGGTGTGACGTTTTTGTTCCATTTAATTATTCAAAGTGTGCCCTTCAGAAGATTCCTATTGCCAATAAATGAAAAGAAGTATGAATTGTCTGCCAATAAAACAGTTTGTTATATATGGTAGCTTCAATACATGGAATGTTCTTATTTTGCAAACCTCTATGGGTGTATTAAAATCCGACTAGACTCTAATTTACAATTTCTTTTATTAATTTGTAATTAATAAGATATGAAAATTATTTAAAATAAAAAATGATTTAATAACTCCATATATCTTTGAACTCGAATGATATTCATCTATCAATATGCCTATATTCTTATAATTAGAACTTCATGTCAAATGCCGGTTTTGTTTTGAACTGAGCATCAAACTACTAGCTGTCTAACTTGTAGAATAATTATTCCATATTTTTCATGTAAGAAAAAAAAACATGTTTTTTTTTTATTGTTAAATAGTTCAAAACAATTAAAAAGTCGGTGATAGATATGATCAGATTAATATATATATATATATATATATATATATATATATATATATATAACAAGAAGTACGTGTTGTTGATGTCTATCATTCAATAAAAAAGCTACGTCAAACAAAATTCGATTGTTGAAATGTTATTTTCAATAATAACATACATATTAGAACTATGTATTTCTATGGAGTAAAATTAGTTTTAATATGTAATTTTAATTGATATATATGGTCTTAAAAAAACAACTATATATGTGTTTATATATCTCTGTCCTAGGCCTGGCTAGGTTGTTGTCAAAAGGAAAGATAGAAAGCTTTGAGATGATTATGATGTGCATGCAGTTTTGGTAAAAATTTAAGCCCAACTAATTCACACCTAACTAAGGGCCGCTCTCATTTTCTTATATATTTATTAGCATCTCATCGCACCATAATTTATTATTATTATTATTATTATTATTATTATTATTTGTTCCCTAAATTATTTAGAGTATTTCAATAATACTTCATATTTCACTATCTTTTATATTATAAAAAATTCACTCTATTTTAGTTTGTTTTAAAAATTGTGTATACTCCAACAATACTTATTATTTCACTCTCTATTTTAATTTTTTATTAGAGAAATGTTGCTTGTCCCTACGTTTTTTATCTCAATTTATCCCAACTAACAAAAAATACTTGTATTATATCCCCTCATCCATTTATTTTATTCAAATTTGTATTAAAAGTACAAATATTTTATACTAGTTGGGACAAAAAGTGTTGTCAGAGAAAGGCGAAAAAAAAGAGAAAAGAGAAATAATAAACTTAGGAGCTCATTGTGGCTCTTGCATCTGATGATGAAAAATATAAATTTAAAAGAGTCAAATAAGTAATAAGAAAAATAGTTGGATGATATAAAACTCTTTAAATATAAATAAGAAGAAAAATATAGATATTATTAGAGGGCATTGAAGATTAAAACTACCACTCATTTTCAGAACTTTTCTCCTCAACCCTAAACTAACACTAACTATTTGCAGTTGTTAGTTTCGCTACATTAGCATGTGAACTTCCATTGTTTGATACATTTTCAAAAAATTTGGGAGTGTATATTTGAATTAAATGCTTCTCTCTGTTAGGGATAGGTCCTCGATCATCTGTTAAAATCATTTTCAAAAACAGTTTGGGAGTTTATTTATATTTCGTTGGAATGAAATCTGAGTTTAATTCATTACAAAATATAACTTAAAAGGATGATTTGATTTCCCATCAATTGAAAAACATGAATTTAATGAATTTAATTTAAGCTACATGAGATAGTAATTAATCTTGCTTTCTATAATATATGGAGTATATTAATAGTACAATGCAACGTTGGTTTTGAATTCAATACTATCATATGTTTAAGAGGTTTATATAACAAATTATTAACAGTCAGCATGGAATAATAAGTATCCTTTTTTCTTTAATGAGAAATTTTGAATTCGAATTCTAAATATAAAGGACATTTGTAATTTGAGAGATAACATTTTACCTCTTAATGTGCTAACACAATATTATTTAATATGTATCATTATAGATATAAAATGACTATATTACTATTTTTTTTATAAAAACTAAAAGTAATAATGAGTATGCATAGAAAAAAGTTAATTAAAGTTAAAAGCTTTTTATTAACATAGAAGACTTATCCAAAAATCAAGACATGAGTAGTTTACGTTTTAGTAATTGAAAATATCAATTGAAGTGAAACAAATTTTATTTTTTTTACACAACAGATGAATCGGAATGGAGAGAACAATAATTCCAAATTTCAATTGTTGTAATAATTTATGACATAATAGATTTTCGACACCTAAAAATGACCCAGCTGGTTTAATTAATTTCTACTGTTTGTGTGGAGCAGATAATAGATCTTCTACACCTAAATGTGACCCCACCTAACATTACTGCTTCATCAAAAGAAATTAAATGTTACAGTTGGAGTGAATTGGGTTGACGATATATGTATATATCCAACATTACTGCTTCATCAAAAGAAATTAAATGTTACAGTTGCAGTGAATTGGGTTGACGATATATGTATATGTATATATATAAATGAATTTTCCCTGACCCTTCTCTTTTTCTTATATGAGCATGACATTTAAGTGCCAGTATCAATATGAATTAACGTTATAAAATTGAAAATTTGATTTTGGAAGAAACTGATTAAAGCGTAATTAATGGCAGATTCTGACAGTTATTCTTAAGCAATGGAAATGAAATAAAGAGAGAGAGAGATAAAGAAAAACATAAATGAAAGGAAGAAGAGGTGGGTTGAGAGCATTTAACAGAAAGGTGTTGAAGAAAGCGAGGTGTTGGTGTTTCAATTGAATGAATTCAAGTTGAGTTAATTATGAAGGCAGGTAGAGGTAGACTCTCTCTACTTAGCTTTACTTCAACCATTCTTCAATTTTTCTCTATCCATGCTTTTAATACTTTTCTTAATTCCCTTTTGTTAATTTATATTTAATTTCATCTAATGTTTATTTATTTATGGAATTTTCATCTTAGTAATTTTTTTTCCCTACAACTAATACGTTCCCTTTTGGCTAGGAAATAACATTTTTCTTGTGTGTCCTACTCATTGACTATGAAATAGATTAGTATTCATTATTTATGTGAATGCGGTGTGGTCTCTTTTAGGGTCCCTCAACAATTTTATATTCGGTCGTTGAAATTTGGCTAAGGAATAACCCTTCATGCACATGCTCTATATAATTAAGTTTTTGAATTGAGAAGTTGTTTAATTAACTCTCTTAATTAATTGTTAATTTTAAACCAATTTAGTTCTTTAATTGAAATTCATTCAATTAACTATTATTGATTAGATATTAAATGTTTAATTTATGAATATAGTCAACTGAAAACTTATTCAATTAACTTTCTAAATTATCATTAATAATGGGAAATGTTCTAGAGATAAAAAAAAAAACTAAATTTATTCAAAATTAATAATTAACTAATTAAGAGAGAGTCAATTAATCAAATTTGATAATTAATAAGAAAGCCAATTGAATAAAATTGATAGTTATAAAAATCAACTAAATGAATTTGCAATTGAGCAATTTAAGAACTTTATAAAGTTGAGGGAAACTTAAATATGTTTGTTCTCTTCCTCATTATAAAAATGGGAGAATTTTTTTTTTTTTTTAATCTCAGCAAGTTCAGTAGAACTGTAGAAGGAATTTAAAGAGAGAGATTTTGAATTAATATTATTAAAAACGTACGTGACAAAAATGATGAATGATATTTAAAACACGGGTGGATTTGTAGCTGAGAGCTTTAAAAGCAAGTTTGGAGAGAAGCGATCGATTAATGGGTGAAGCTCTTGGGATGTAAGTTGTTTTTCTTAATTACTTAAACCATATTCCGTCTATATCTATATTTATTCATTTTTATCATTTTATTTTTTAAAATGGACCCAAAACGAGGTCAAAGAAAATAAAATGACAAAAACAAATAAATACAGTGGATTGTGTATATGGTTTAAGCCTACCTTAATTTAATATATAAGCTCAAGAGCAGAAGTTATTTAAGAAAGCCTTAAAATAAAAGGGATGAAGGTAGTTGTTTCGAGCTTTATCTAATTCAGGAAGTTGGAGTTTTCATAAAAAGCATTCAACACAACACCTTCAACTGTATTATCACTCCCCACATTTAATTTCACTTCTCTCCGGCCCTTTCATTCTCTCACCGCCTCTAATTATGTTGTACCAATATTTTTGTTATTCATATATATATATATATATATATATATATATATATATTAGCTGCCTTGATTAGCTTCTTGATTTATACTAATTTGGCTTGCTCTGCTTTCTTATATACTAATTATATTTCATAGTTTAATTTATTTTGTATCACTTTGTTTGTACATACATTAGAATACTAGTATTTTTAATGTAGGTTGAGCAATATAAGTAGATTTGGCCATTTTGAATCGGAACCGGACTGGTTAAATCCTAACTGGACCTGCTATCAATGGGACCGGAACCCAAACAAGAACCGATCTTGGGCAGTTCCAAGCCGGTTCCAAATTTATTGGAACCATAACCGGCGGTTCTAAACCATTATATATATATATATATATTCATATTATAATATAAAATAATAAATATTAACTTATATACACAAACTCAAAAAAATGAGTTTATGTTAAGTGGTAGTGGCATATACTATATGAGTGATTCTGAATGATGAGGGCTCTCCCATTTAATAAGGAGGAAAAAACAACTATTTTCTATGTTTTTAGACGTGGGATAAATACTCACTCACATCACATATATATTAGTTAGAACAAAATTATGTTCTTTTATCCCACGTCTGAAAACTTAGAAAAGAGTTCATTCTTTATAAAATGGGAGAGTACTATATAATATATTTAATTTAATTTTTTAAAAAAAATGTAAACCGGTTGAACCGGCGGTTCTGAATTGGAAATGGCCGGTTGAATCACTCCTTGGGTGGTTTCGGGCCGGTTCAAAAATTTTTTAACAATGAGCCGTCAGTTCCAAACCAGAACTACCAGTTTATTTTCTGTGGCCAGATCTAAATATAAGTAGATTGACTGATAAAATATAAATACTTTAATACATATTGAGTAGAAACTAGTACAAAAATAAATGGAATAAATAGTATTTTTCTTTTAAATGGGATTATCTCTTATAGTTTTTATGATTATAAATGTCATAGTTATTGAAGTTATCAGCTTAATTGGAGCTAGCTAGCTGTGTCCATTAAAGACCCAACTTGGATAGCACGTACGTCTTTCATATATAGGCTTCTGCTTCTTTTGCCTTCAAAATTGCCCCATAAGATTCTCTCTTCCAGGTATGTGTGACCATATTTTCAAACCTCCCCCACCCCCATCTCAGCCTTGCTATATAAGTATAACCTCACCCACTAACATTTTATATATCTTACCATTAAGCTAAAAATTAAAATTTGAAGCTATGGTTTCTCTTCAAACACCAAATTCCCCAGATGGGAGACAGACAATCCTGGAGCTTGATAATTCTTCAAAGAAGAGAAAGTGGGATGAATCACAAACTGAAGGGTTTCTTGATAAAAGATCAAAATCAACTGAAACTACAAAGCCCATCTTTGAAATTGAGCTCCAACTCGAGACTCCATTGCCTTTGGGATGGCAACGATGCCTGGATATTCAGGTACATATATTTGTGCTTTCAATTAGATATATACACAATCCATATTTAATATGTGTATACATATGTATATAACTTTAACTTCAAAGAATAATTAGCTTGTATTAATTTGAGTGTAGTCAGGGCAGATACACTTCTATAACACAAGGACACAGAAGAGAACATCAAGGGATCCACGAGAGCCGCCAAGTCCTGCAGGCCATATAAGCTTAGACCTTGAACTAAACCTAACATGTGATTCACAAAGGAAAAACAAGCATAATTTTGGTGGGGCCGTACAGGGTCTGGGCCATTTGATCAAGGATTCAAATAAAAAAGATGATCAAAATTCACAAGGGATCATTAAGAGGTGTCCATCATGGTTAGCATTTGAAGGAGAAGATCATGAGGAAGAGATGGTAGCAACCGTGTGCACAAGATGCCACTTGTTGGTCATGCTTTGCAAGTCATCTCCTTCATGCCCTAACTGCAAGTTCATGCATCCACCAGACCACTACACCTCCCCCAAGCTTCTCAACCAATGCCTTGGCCTCTTTTGCTAGCCGATCATTATATGTCTTTTAGGATTCTTCCCCTCTTTTCCAACACATGTGATGATGTTTACTAATTCCTTAATGCTAAGTTTATTAATTAATCACCTTGTAATATTCCACCTTTCAATTTGGAAAAAATAAATAAATAAATGAAGGAAGGGAACTGAGGTGATTAATTAACTCCGATCGTGTGCTAACTTATGAGAATTAATGTATTAGAGTGCAACAAACAAGAAATATATTTTATATCCAATAAATAAAGAAAGATTAACCAAATAAATCAAAACTTAATAAGCTAAATAATGGTATTCTTTCATTTGTATAAACTAATAATTAATAGGTATTAAATATTACCTTCTTTCTTTTTCTTTCCTTTTTTATTTTTCCTGACAAGAGGTATTAAAGATTCCCAGGTTGAAGCCTAAAGGCGTGAGAAAGTGCATATGAAGTGTAAATGAATCGGATCACATTAGTGAATCAATCACTAAAGTGAGATACAGGTGAAAGTCATATCATATCTCAGGGACATGCATGTGTATTGCATGTATTCTTTGAAGATATAATTATATACTTCAATCTTATTTTAATAATATACTTTTTTTTTTCTTTAATCAATTGCAAATGCTAAATGCTACAGCTAGTCCAATACTTTACATTGTTCAGAGGAAATTCGACCATATTTATATCTTCACAAATGGTTTGGAAATATTTTAGCCTAATGAGGAATTTTGGAGCAAAGTTAGAAGCATCAACGATATGGAGGATCCAAGTCTGAGGGTAACTTGTCTTGTCATTGGAAAAGAAAGATTGTAACCAGAAATCTATTATTGACGTCATGAGAAATTTTTAGGTAGACCGGATCTATTGGACCAAGCCAATCACATAATAATATGCATTTAATTGTTTTATTTTTATTTTCACATCAACCAATAAAAATAAGACAATTAAATATTTGTCATTATATAATTGGGTTAGTTTACGAATGACATGGTAGATCTAATTTACCTAAGAATTTCTCTGACGCCATGGTATCAGCAACCACACGAAATAATAAGTGTTATCAAATGATCATAAGAACAATGAATTCGATGTAAGACTAATCCTGGTAAAATGTTCTCTAAAATTTAAACCATTAAATGGTTGAATACAACCAGCTCACAAGGTATTTAACATTTTTCATACAGTTAATTTCATTGGTCCCAAGATCCAAAAATCCCAACTTGTGATATCTAAACTATCAAAGCTATATAACAATATTTAGGAATGGAATCACAAAGCTAAAGCATAAGTTTCGGGCTTCCAATCAACTTAGATGAAAAAGTAAACGAGTTTAAACTACTATGCAGTCACAAGTATATTCCGTGTTTTTTTTTCATTGGAATTCCACCATTTTTTATAAAAGAAAAGAGAAAAATAAAGGAATGTTATTCTTCCAAACAGCAAGTGTTTAGTTATAACAATGTCTTGCTGTTCTGGACCGGCTGATGATGGAAATAATGGGACAGCACGTACCAGCGCAAGTAAAACAGCATTTATAGTTCAGATGCTACCTCTGGCATTATTGTGCTAAACTGCTAATCATCAATCAGCAAAATTCCGATGAAGTATTCTGAATGTCAAACCTAAGAAGCTCCCAGGCTCCAATAAGTAGGCCTGCTGCTGACTGGAAGGAATGAGAATTAGATATGAATCTGAAGTATCTAAATACTACAATAACCATGATTGAGAGCTTTTATAGAAGAACAGCAATCAGCTTCCTAAGTTATACTTCAGATAGCTTAGTCATAGTGAGGATTGAAGCCCTTATTGCGAGTACAATAAGAATAACTTATTGCAAGTACCTCTAATCAAATGCATAAGGATCATCTGCATATGGATTCAATGATCCTTCCGTAAACAAATCACCTATGTTTGAAGGATGTGAATGATCTCCTCCCTTAATTCCCTGCAAATAAATGTGTGTTCAAGATTTCAAAGATGCAGAATTAGGGAAATCATATTTTAATCTGAATGATAAAACAAGTAATTGTCCTATGTCCCACTGCCATGTAGTTAAAATTATTTTAAGATCCTGTTTGCTAACTGCTTTTTCTTTTCTCCCTCAAAAGTCAGCTTTTCAAGATCTAGATCTCTCTCTCTCTTTCTTGTGTGTGCGTGGGGGGGTATCATTCTGATATCAAGCAACATTTTAGGAACAGCACTAGTACTGTATAATTCATTTTATTTCTTATTATTTTGGGATTGATTAACATTTTTTTGACTATGAAAGCTTCACATGTAGTCCCTTTTGGAGCTCCTGAGACTTGCATTGCTCTACAATTAATGACATTGATGCAGCTATAAGCAACTTTTTTCTTATGAATAACAATAAATATAGAAGAAAGAGAATTGCATTATTGACAGCCTCCTTTCGGTTAATCATTAACCAGCTGTCAGTAACAAAACGCAGGCGGTGGATAGTAAAATTGTTACCAATCATTCAGCAAATATTCACGTAATCTAGATACTTTTGTCATACAAGCTGCAAAATTGTATATTTCAAACAATCATGGTAATGGTGATAAGATACCATATACTTCTAAAGTAAATTAGGCACTAATAGAGCTAAAAGAACAAAATACCAATTTGGGAATTTAAAATCTGGCTTGGTTTACCTTAACCGCACTTTTAGGGGTTCTTGTGGCCTTTAGTGTATTCATCTTCTTATGTTTCCTTGGATCCTGACGTAACACAGAAAATGAAATCCAGAAGTAGGAGCTGTTAAAATGAAGCCCTTTCAATACTACTGAGCCCATTTCAAGCTGGGCAATGTAAATATGCATGTCAGGCAACCAAGGCTCCTAGAGTGCATACCTCAAACATGACTGTACTTCTTGTCTTTCTTCGTTTTGTGATTGTTCTTCCATTAGTAGTTTCAACTTCATATTCATGGTGAGTTACCTAGCATGCAATAAAGTCAAAACAAGCAGAGATGGGAAATGAAATATGATTTGATAATGCGACAAAGTAGCAAATGTATTAAAGGGTTGGCTAACCCAAGAAACTTTTAAAATAAGATAAGAAAATGTAATTAGAACACCAAGTACTTCACCTTCTTGTGGTGCTTAGGGATACTCATTATGCTTCCTGTGTTAGCATTCTCAACTTTCTTCAGTATTTTTGACACTGGCGTTTGTGTTTCCCCTGGGGAAGGCAAATCCTACAAACAGACAAAAAAATCCAAATGCTATAGAAGCAAAATAATTTATTTTTCTTTGTTCTCCTGTCTTACCGGAGGGCATTGACTTCTTCTACCACTGCCAGTATCTCTCCTCTTGATTGATGATAAGGAGTAATCCTGAAGCACAGCAATTTCAACTTGGTTGTGTTTCAGAGACTCGAATAAAAGAAACACCCACTTGACCAACTGAAAGCAACTTTATATGGCTTGCTCATCCAATGGAAACCAAGCAGATCAAATATATGCCCTCACAATTAGACAAGCAAAAATTGCAATAATGCAGTTTGATTCAACATAATGACTCAAGCTTGATGAATGCATGATAATAAGACAGATAATTTCGGTTAATTGGGAAGACATATGGAACGAAAAAATTCATGAACACAAAAAGCAGAATATACTACTTTATCTCATGAAAAGCATTCCTGATGTACGAATAACATGAAGGGGAGAAACTCAAGCCTTCAAATATATATGTTCTCACCACTTCTCAGATATTGGAAATCTTTGTTGGAACCTAAACCAATCAGTGGGACTTTCAAAGGATAAAAGCTTGCATAAGTATCCACATCAGTATCTGTGTTATATGACGACAGAAGGAAAGGAAGAAGAGATAAATCTATGAGAAAGGACATCAACCTTTTTCGAAGTCACTTCCTGGTCATCATGTGGCTTATCACTCATCACTTTCCACTGCAACTGCAGCAAAGCCCTCTGCCTGTCTTCCTGCAGTATAGCACAATCAAACTAAATCTAAGACTCGGGTTCATGTAATTTTATAGCACTTGACAGAAATATATACCTTGGACTTTTGGAGATTCAGCTCCTCTTGCAGCCTCTTGCACTCATCTTCATGCTGACTCCTCAAAGCTTTTATTTGAACATTAAATTCATTCCTTAGTTGCACTGTTTTCTGGACAAGTTCAGAAAAATGTAAAAAGAAAAAGCAAGATCAGCAACTGGAAAATTTTAATTGCTTATTAACAGAATTTGAAGCTATATACACCTCTCTCAGTTCACTTTCAGCTTGAAGTTGGGAACGCTTTAGCTCTTCAATGTGTTCAGCTTTAAGACTCATTTCCTTTTTATTGTGCTCCTGCTGGATGCATAAGACCTTGACACAAGCAGCATCAAAATTAACTCACCATGAAGATTGAAAAAAAAAAAAGTAGGCAAGGCATTTGATTGCCAAATAAAGATTATGCAATCAGAAGTGTCAAAAATATGCCTCATAAATCACTACCGCCCACCATTTAATTCTGCAGCCATAATATGGTTGCCGTTTCATAACAATATAATTAATTCTTAAATTTCTTAAACATGTAATGAAAGTGTTCAAGCAGATGAGCAAAAGCCAAGCAGGATAGATTCTTTTCAGTATCTTAATTTACAGGTTTTTATGATATTACACTATAACAAGTTAGTTATATCTGAAAGAAGATTATTGCCTGCATATTTATGAATATATGTGAAAAATAAAGAAAGCTTAGTAGCACAATTTGAGCATAGTCTAATAAGATAGCAAACCCAAGGTCAGTAAACTTGATAAATGCAGCAATGCAATGCTTTGTGATGCTTACGAGAGCAGCATGTTCTTCCTGAATGCGCGCCAACTGCTGCCTCGATTCTTCTTTGCATTCTACAAGTTTCTGGTCACATTTTCTTTCCATTTCTAGCACAAATTTTTCTGCCTGGAAAATTAAACCTGTGAGGGCGGCTCACAATGAAGCTTGTTGCAGCAGACTATAAGTACAAACAAACCTTTTCTTTTTCCAAGTTAAAAATCTCTTGCTTCTCAACCTCATACTTCTTCTTGATGTCATTAATTGCCTGTTGAAAGTGATCAGTGTCAATAGAATTGTACATGTCCACCTTATCAACAATTCACACAAGGTAAATGCTAATAGCAATACCTGATCATTCCTCAGAGATATTTCTTTCAAGTGCCTTGATAATTCCAACTGTTTGCTTTCTAGCATCGAATCATATTGCTTTGTTGCTTCAGCAAGTTTGCTTTCAGCAGATGTCAGCAATGCCTGATTCTGCAACAACATACAGAATCTCAACAATAGGAGGTTGCAGGAATCCCACAAAGTTACTTAGTCTGACTGTTCTCAGTGACCTCAGTGATTTGAACTTCCAACTTCTTTTCTCTCTCCTTGTATTGCAGAAGAAATTGTTCCTTCTCCTCCAGAGTGCTAAAAAATTGGGCAACCTTTTTGTCAAGTGAGTCTATGTGTTGCTCATGTTGCTCTCTCTCCTTTTGCCAAGTGGCTACATCTTCTTCATTTTTCCTTACTTCTGCCTGTAATTTCTCGGCTATTTTTTTGTTTTCAATTTCTAATCCTGAAATTTTCAACAAAAAATCTTGCTGCAAGATAGAATTTGGGTTAAAATACGAATAAATCGTGCTCAAATTAACATCATAGGAGTGAGAAGAACAAGCGCAAACCATTTTATTCTCAGATGTTCTCAAACTTTCTGACATAGCATCGATTGTCTCCTCCAATTTTGAAACCAACTTTTCTGTTTCATTCTTCTTTGACAACAGCATTTTAGCTTCAGACTCTAATCTTTGTATTCTCTCTCTTGCTAAACGGCACTCCTCAGTAAGTTGTGCCTTAATAGACTGTTGGGTTTTCTGAAGTTCAAGGATCTTATTGTTCAGTTCCTGGTTTACTAATTGCAATGCATCTTTTTCTGATGTCACATGCAAGAACTTATCATGTAGCTGCTCATACTGTTCCTGAGTATGCTTAGCAACAAGGTCTTTTTCCTGGCCAACCAACTTAAGGCAAGTGTCATAGAGAGAATTTAGCTGGTCAAACTTTTTTGTAAGAGTCAAATTCTGTTTATCCAATTCAACCAATTGAGCAGCCAATAAATGCACAAAATTTTCAAGATATTTTATCTCTTTTAGTGACATAGCCAATTTATTAGTGGAGTTTTTGCTGCTAAATTGAAGGTCACTCTTTTCTTTCTCCAAGTTCTCTTGAGCGGTAATCAAATGTTTGATTTCATCTTCCTTCTGTCTCAACTCAAGTTGCATCTCTTCCAATCTAGAATTTAAGCTCTCTATGGCCAACTTATTAGCTGCTACTGTTGCTTCAAATCTCCTTAACATAGCATCTGCATAACAAACAAATAAATAAATAATGGATATTTCTTTAGTGTTGTGAGATATTGAGAGATATTTGAATAATATTCTTAATTAGTTTAATTTATGTAATTAGGGATAGGTAGAGATTTATTTTCTAATTTGTATTGTTTCTTATTCTTTATATATTTGTTTCCTATTTTGTATTCATAGAGTTGTATATATAGGCTTTTTACTATCAATGAAATTATCGATTTCTCTCCATTCTTGTTTCTTTACATTTAGAAAGCAACCCTCTGATATAGCAATAAAGTAGGCTATGAACACTAAAATTGAAAATTAAAAAGCTTAAAAGCAAGAATCTATTTCTCTACAACAATCAACATAAGCCCTACAAGGTGTGCCTTAAGCAACATAGTTTCCACTAGATCATACTTCACTTTACTAGCGGAAAATATCCTATCATCCCTACTCTCTACAATAAGTTAGCTAAGCTAAAAAGCATGAAATTTTCATAAAAGTTGCCTTGTTTACCATCTCATCTCGCCATGCCAAAGAAGATTGATAAAGGTAAAAAATAATGCTAAAACACTATTGAATAACATGTTTCAAGCATATATCAGAGGTATAATAGATAAGGACCTGAAGATCTCAAACCAAGGTTCTAGTTTTTGTTTTTACCATTTTCCTAGCAATCAGGACTGATGGAATTTGCAATACTCAATGCAAAGGGCAATAGATGATCAAATATTTTTTATGTTAACCACAAAAGGGTGGATCACTTAATAAATATTTGATATGTTAACCACAAAAGGGTGGATCACTTAATCTCTAGGATGAGCAAATTCAATAACCTATAGATCTAGTATAAGTCAATCCAGGAACAGGAGAAGAAATAGTTGCCACTACTCAAAACTAACAAACTTCTAGAGTGACAAGGTGCACTTGAACATATTAAGGATGGCATGTGGACCATGTTGAAGGTCAATTAACACCTGAAAATAAGTAATAAAACTGAAAGAAAGTATCATATTCCCAAATTGAAAGCCTGATTCTTCCCTCTGAAAAGATAATCCTTGAAGCTAACACATGGAGCTACATCTCAAATGAATTTTAAGGAGAATTTAAACATTAAATTGGACAAACAATATTTTCCATCCATTTTAGTTAGATTACTAACCAGTAACAACAAAGATAAATACAGTAATCCTTATTGAATCTGAGTAAATGAAACTCTATCCAACTAACAACACAACTAGACCTGCGAAAATAATGATAATGACGTTGACAGAAAAATCATGTTCTCTTCTAGCTTGACATAAATGGCTAATGCCTCTGAACATGATAAAGTGGAACAAGTGCTTGATATGAAGCTTTCTCATTTGAGGCATGCATTGAACCATATTATATGCAATCAAAGTTGTTTAGAAGCAAATGTTTCAATTTCTTCTTGTCTTACCAGTTGTTTAGAAGATAAGCAGCCATTGGAAGTTCTACATTCAAAGTAATTTATTTACTTGTAAATAGGCAAGCTAAGGCTTGTGATAATGTTATTTACCTTTTTCCTCAATGAGAGTAGCATTTCTATGCTGATCCTCCAAGTAGATCCTATTCCTTTCCTCCTTTTCAAGTTTAAGCTCTTCCAGCTCCTTTTCATCTACATTCAGGATTCAAAGATATATCAAATGGCAAATTAAAGTCCCAAAGAAAAAAAGTATTATGGAACTTCCTTCTTTTTCAGTATGAACAATCCTAGGTTATGGCTCCTAAGTAAGTTAATATCCAGCTCCTGTTCACAATTAACTCAGAGAATCCTGATCTGGCAGATTTAATATCACATTGCAGAAAAGAAAAATTACTTACGAGTTCTGATAGTTTCCTCTGCAGAGCCTAATTTAAGAGAGAGACCATTCAGCTGTTGGTTCAAACTGTCAATATCATTTGAGCTTGCCAATAGTTTTCTTTCAAAGAACATCTTATCTTTTTCAGCTGCAGAAAAAGTTAGAATTACTTATTACTTTCAATTTCGAGTAGCTGAGCACAACACAAATTCAGAGACCTTAATTAATATGTACCATCCTGAACTTGACAAGCTAAATGCTGTAAAGTTTCAGTCAGTTGATCACACAGAGTCTTAGTCGAAGAGAACTTAGACTCTAATCCTTTCCAAAGCTTCTCATCCTCCTTCTGCTTTACTTTGAGCTTAGCATTTTCATTGAAGGCACTCTGCAACTTTTCCTCTAATGCACTGATATGCTCCATTGATTTCTTCAGCTTAGAGTTCTAAAATCATATCACCATTTCATATTATCTAGCAATGCAGCATATCGTCCTCAAAAAGAAAGGCTTAATAATAATTAAACTAATTTTCATTAATAATAAACTGTTTACTTTAAATGATATGATTAAAACGGAGAAAGAACAATGTTTCTGTCATTATTTAAGGATGCAGAATTACTACATGAAACATATAAAAACAAATAGAGAGGATGCAATATTCATAGATTTACGCCAATATATATACATAAAAATGCGTAAAAGAACAAAGGAATTCATGAATACATAATAACATAAATACGACATACAAAGTTATTCACGGACAGCCAAAGAAATTTACATATGCATTTGTAGACTGAGAAAAAAGCAGAGATTCATTTACAGTACCGCTATTTCCAGATCAGTTTTCACTGAAGCTTGTTCTTTGATTAATTTCTCTACAAACAGGATCAGCGACACGAGTCAGCTCCGGCGTTGGAACTTTTTGGTAAAAATAAAACAAGTAACTTATCCAAACCTGCAGTGAGCTTCAAGTTGACAAAGCTCCCCGGTGAAATCGAGTCCGAAGATGGCCGCGAAGAGAACGAGAAGTTCTTCCCCGATCCCGAGAGGGATCCAGATAATGATTTGAATTGATCCAAGCTCTTCATGGTTGGAAACCCTAGCTTATGCATCATTAAATCGCAAATAAAATGAAAACCGTAGGAAATCTTTGCTAGAATCTTGCCTCGCGCTCTGAAACTATCTCGGTCGTTTAGTGTGTTGGAGCGAACTGTTGAATTTGGGCGCCAAATGACCTGGCTATTTATATTATTCATGGACGGCGATTCTAATTAGCTAGTGGAAATTACCTGAACCGAAACAAAGAAAATAACTCGAATAAATTGAATTGAAAGTTTCAAATTGTATTTTTATTGATTAAATGTTTGTACTTTATTTTTTTGGTCCGAAAATTTTTATATTGACTGGATTTTTAAATTTTCTATATTATATTATTTTTTAATTTATTAGTTATAAATATTTTCTTTTGTTCATATTAATTTGCTATATAATTAATTAGTTTAATTATAAAAAAATTTAAATTAATAGAAAAAATTTAAAGTTATAATTAAATTAAGTTAATTTTAATTGTAATTCATTATAGCATCATGATCAGCTTGCAAAGCCAACCTCAAAATTCCACATGACATTAGTATTGCAATTTCATTGATAATTTACAACAACTGAAAGATGAAAGGGAAATTTTAATTTGAATAAATAAATTTTATAGGTCCCATTTTTATTATTTTAAATAAATTTAAAATAAAATAAATTGTTAATAATAAATAGAATGTATTATAACATTAATTGAATTTTATAAATTGAAATTAATATCAATTACATTAATAAAATGTATTTAAATGCATTTAAAATTTTATTGATGTGTCAACAGGATATATTTTGAAATTATAAAATAATTTTAGGATAAATATGCACTTAAAAGAAGAGTGTGATTATTTTACGATAAAATATCACTGATTACCAATTCTTGAAAGTTTGTACCAATTTTACCGATATTTTTCCATATTTTTAAGACCATTGTTTTTGTTTTTATTAGTTTGCGTTAAATTGAAAAAAAAAATGATATTTTTTCATCTTTTAAATATAAATTGAGAATTTCATTAATTTATATAATCAAAATGTATATATTTATTTATTTTTAATTATTATTTAATTAATTTAATTATTATATAAAATATATAAATTTGTATTTAATTTATTTATTTACTAAAGTACACCTTAGGTAAATATTAATTAATAAAAAAAATATAAAAATTTGTATTTAATTAACTTAATTAAGAATATTTATTTTGATAAATATTACCTAAATCTTTAGTAAATTTTGAATAAATTTTAGATAAATTAGTAAATATTGGATATATTTTTAGCAAACTTTTGGATAAATTTTAATTAAACTTTAAGTAACTTCGAACTATTAATTTTCTTGTAAACTTTAGTTAAAATTCTAGGTAAATTTTGGATAGACATTGAGTAATTTTAATTTTTATTAATTTTCTGGTAAATTTTAGTTAAATATTTAATTAATTTTAAGTAAATTTTAAATAAATCGTTTAAATCTTAGATAAATATTAAATAAATTTTATATAATTTCAATTTTTATTAATTATTTTATAAATATTAGATAAATATTTGGTAAATATTGAGTTTAGATTATTTTTATAATAGTTTTAGTGCTTTTTTAGTAATTTTTTACTTTTTAAAAAGAATTTTAAGGGGCAACACTTTAATAAATATTTAAACTTTTTTTTTTTCATTCTTGTAAAAATTCCTTATTTTATTAAGGAGATATATGTTAGTTAGGCTTGGGCCTTATGGAGTGCTGCTTCATGGGCTTGCTCCATCCATAAAGGCTAAAACAAAGAGTTTTTTATGCAAATATCAGCGTTATTATATATACTCATCATTATAACTATAATATAAAATGTAGTTCATTCTTCTAATTTCAAAGTTTTTGTTTTCTCATAATACTTATTTACACTTTTTGAATATAATTAATAGTTATTTAATTTAAAATATTGATTAATTTACCTTCCTAAAATTAATGAATCATTAATTATTTAAATTTATTTAAAATAATTTAAAATAACTAACATATAAGCTTTTTATTTATCATTTTCTTGCTATATGCAGATTATATTTGAACGAAAATTATTCATAATTAATATTAATAATGAATATTTTTCGTTCACCCAAACCAAATATATATTTGTTAAATGCATATTATATTAGTATTATATGATACGAAATTTTGCACAAATTTATTTTATTTTTAAAGATGAAACTAAATCTTGTAATACTAAATGAACATAAAAATATATTTTAATAATTTATTTAATTTAATATTGAGAAAATACAATATTTTTTAACATACAGTATTGTAATATCTATGGAGTACGTCTAAAGAAAATAAAGAAGTGTGATGTTATTGTATTGAATATTTAAATGTCAAATTTTGACTACATTGTTTGTATGTTATTTAAAGGGTATATGATACTAAATCTTGCACATTTTATACTTTAATTTGATTCTGCCATACAAAGTACATTTATATGTAGGTTATATGAAGATTATGTGAATATTATCTAATACTAAATTATGTAAAAATATTAATTATTTTTAATAATGAAACTAATAATTTTTTTAAGGTCATAACTGTTTGTATTCAATGTATTTGTACTAGGATGACTTATTAAAATTCTATATTAGCCATAATGGAAGAAAATAAAAGCAAAAACATTTAATTTATCTATAGCATAAGCTATTTAACTATTTCCATTAAGATCAATTATTGGTATCCACTTACTAATTTTTTTGTCCGAAATGGTTTTCTTACCCGAAAAAGTTGCTACCCCTATCAAATCGGCAATAAAAACATCATTTTTCTTGACTTGAAACTTTACATGCATGACTGAATGATCGACAGAAATCTTGAAATACTTGTTCCATATAGAAAAAGAGATAATAAAAAAAATAAAACAAGGTATTTGGGTAACAAATCTTCTTTATTGGACAATTATTCTTGAAGGAAGATAGTTTTCAGGACTTTGCACTGATCCAGGGAAATAGAAGCCTGAAATCATTGAGATAAAAAATAAACATACAGAAGAGATGTAAAAAAAAGTAAAATTCTCTCAGGAGTTGTGTATTACTCATATGTTCTTTTTCATCAATGCAAAAAAAAAAAAAAAAGAAAAAAAAAAGACAGATGTGAATAAGGAAAGCATGATTATAGGAATTAGATAGAATTTGTTTAATTTTAAAAGATAATGGTATTAAGAAAAAAAAAAAGTAAACTTTTAGTTAAATTAATAGGGTTTAGAATTTTGATAATTATGCTTTTAAAAGATTCACTCGTGTCTTTTTTTCTAAAGGGAGTTAAATATATGAAAAGAAAAATTATTTAAAACGAAAATAAAAAGAAATTGAAAAGGAAAATATCAACCGAAAAAAACCGGCTCTAGTCGCTCGAGGGCGGAATTGCACTTTGTGCGGCGATGGAAGCAAAGCCAGCGCCAAAGCGGAGTCCGGCATGTTCATCCTCTTCCAGTTCCTATTATAATCAACCTTCTAATTTTCCACCGCTATTCCCATTCACACTTTCACTTATTTGAAACTACAACCCCAGTGAACTTCTAGCTTCCCAAACAGCTCAAAATCTTTCTTATAATGCCGCGATTTGAAGCTTGGTCGAGAAATTCTCTTTCTAAAGACGGAATCCAAAGTCCATTTTCTGTTGATTTGAGTTCGAGTTCTAGCTCATTTGTATATGGTGGCTTATTTCTAGAACCCACCATTTCTTCTTCTTTTGTTAGTCTTATTTCTTATACAAGTAGTTCAATTAGTGTTTCGAATTTGGTTTCTTGTCATAAACACACGGTTTTTAGGGGATTTAGGAGAGAAAGGAATAGTCAAGTGGCGTTTACTAGTCCCTTTTTGTCGGTGACCTTGAGAAACGATGGACCTGAGCTTGTGCAGGTATCGAAGGCGTGTCTGGTGCAGAATGGAGATGGCAAGGGTGCCGTTGAGGAGGAAAATTTGCTTAGCGGGGGTAATGTTGTTTTTAAGGGAAAAAGGAAGCCGAAGGTTATGGCACGAGGACGACGTGCAGCAGTGAACACCACCAAACATTTGTGGGCTGGAGCCATTGCAGCAATGTTTTCAAGGTCTATGCCCTTGGCTTCTTTTGTTTTTGCTTTCAAAATTATCTTTTCCTGCTGCTTCTATATTTATTTGTTTTCCTTTTCCTTTTGCCTTTTCCTTTTTCGATTGTTCCTTGGAACTAATTGGGCATCTTGTTTTTGCACAATTTATTAGAATTTCAATAATGTAGTTTTGAAAATTGTTGTTTTTTTTTTTGAGTGCAAAACTGGATTTATATTTCTTAATTTAGATTGATAATCCTGCGTTTTAGATATGATAATGATATTGCAGTATTAAATACAAAGGAAAATGTCAATTTATTGTTTCCTTTTTTTATTAGGTATTCTCTTTCAACATTGTTCTAGTTTAAACTATTTAAAATGCTTTCTGGTTTAGGCATTTGATATGTAAAAGAGTTTATGAAAAACTTAAATTGTTTTTTTATTACTATCGCATGGAAAGCTTAAGGCAGTTGTAGGATATCAATTTAAGAACTGTTTTAGATGCTTCTTTTGTTTCTAAGCAAAAAATGTTACATCAGAACTTTCGTTGCTCCCTTGGAGAGATTAAAGCTGGAATATATAGTTCGTGGTGAGCAAAAGCATATAGTTGAGCTAATTAAAACAATTGCCACTACTCAAGGATTGAAAGGTTTTTGGAAGGGAAACCTTGTCAACATTCTCCGCACAGCTCCATTTAAAGCAGTCAATTTTTGTGCATATGATACATATAGGAAGCAATTGCTCAGATTCTCAGGGAATGAGGAAGCCACAAATTTTGAGAGGTTCATCGCTGGTGCTGCAGCTGGAGTCACTGCCACCATACTCTGTATACCACTTGACACTGTATGTAAACTTGAGATTTTGTGCACTTCATTGGTTTTCTTTCCTCTTAAATATGCTTTTCCATGCAAGTTGCAGAATAATGCGTGCTTATATGCTGTAGCATGATCTGCTGACCCAACTTGTACATGGCCTTCTATATTCAGCGGATGAAATTAACTGTTTCATGGATCTAGGCTTGATTTCTTGATGATTAGTGTCATCTGGTTGTCAAAATTATCTTCTTATTAATAATTTCAATTGTCAAGCTGCACTAGAAAATGACTAATCTTTTTACCCCTAGATATTTGTATTTTTTAAGGTCATCTACTACTTATATTACATGGGGTTAGAATCTGGTATGAAAGTCTCCTTAGAATACATAGGTCACTTGTGTACCTGAACAGCTTACAGTGCCTTTGGAATTTGGAAATGATATCATTTGTTTAACTTGTTTGTTTATTTATGGAACTCATTATCTTATTTGTTTGGATATTAGTGCTACACTTGACTAGATTTGTTCATAGAGATGTTATCATAGTGGACGCTTTGACATTCTGCATATTTTGGACAATAAAATCAAAATTTAGTGTTTATTCCCCTTTTGTTTTTGGATCAAATGAAATTTTAAAGTTTTACAGTAGATCAGTTGCATGGAAAATATCTAAGCTTAGATTCAGTTGTATGTGTTTTGTAGATTTTTCTGGGTGTAAGTTTATTTGTATCCATACTGCCAATTATCCACCCTTTAAATGGGAGACACTTCAGTGAGTATGAGTGATCTGTTTGGAGAACTTCCTTGCATTGTTGCAATAGATAATGAAACCAACTGTTAAGCATCATAAAAAAGAGAACTTCCTTGCATTGTTGCAAATTGACAATGTTGTCCTGATAGATAAAGAAATCAAGTAACTTAGAATCATCAACTGGACTTTTACCTTGAAGAATTTGGACAAATTTAGTTCAGTATCATTTAATTCTTTTTCATTTCTCTTAAGAATAAAGCAGATATTTGGCCCTACATATATTATAATAGGAAAGAGTCATTGTAAGATGTAACCATCCCTAACTAGTTTGTAGATGATGCGTAAATTGAGTTGGTTGAGTAGAAATTAAGATTGTCGGACAGACATGTTCAGAAAATGGTTTGTATTTGCAACGTTCTCCATTGTTCCACTGAATTCTTACTAATGATTTCATCAATGTATCTTTCAGATCAGAACCAAACTTGTCGCCCCTGGTGGTGAAGCTTTGGGTGGGGTGGTTGGTGCTTTTCACCACATGATCCAAACTGAAGGTTTCTTTTCCCTTTACAAGGGCCTAGTGCCTTCTATCATAAGCATGGCACCGTCAGGGGCAGTTTTCTATGGTGTTTATGATATATTGAAGTCTGCCTATCTCCATTCTCCTGAAGGAAGGAAAAGAATAGAGAATATGGAAGAACATGGGCAGGAATTGAATGCTTTGGACCAGCTAGAGTTGGGACCTATCAGGACATTGCTATATGGGGCTGTTGCTGGTGCTTGTGCAGAAGCTGCTACCTACCCATTTGAGGTTGTGAGGAGACAACTTCAACTGCAAGTCCGATCTTCTAAAATGAGTGCACTTGCAACCTGTATCAAGATTGTCGAGCATGGAGGGATCCCAGCCCTGTATGCAGGACTCATTCCCAGCTTATTGCAGGTGCGTGAACAAAATCTATATATATTGGACTTGCTACTGTAGTATACGGGGTGTTTGAACTAGGAATACCTAGATCATCATCATTGTGGAAAAATCTTTATTGCTGCTCACATGTTAGTTTAAGTGGTTAGGAAGTGGGATTTGGGTAGAGATCAATAAGATCGAAGGTTTATGCTGGGGTGCTCTCCTCTTATGCAACCACCAAAAAAAATAAAGATAAAACTACAATGGATCAGTTGCTCTATTTCAACTTGAAAGAACAAATTATATAGATATGGGTTAAAAATTGAAATGTTCTACATATTTAAATATCATATACTGTATTATTGTTCAAATACTATATGAACTCCGCATCAAGCTTCTGCCCCACGTTTGGGTTTCCATTTGAAGTCAAAAGCCTCTCTCGGCACCTTTCTTGCAGGAACTAATATCCCCAATTTGTGGAATTTCTTAGTTGATAATAAATATCGTTTTATCTTAATTTGAGACAAGGTTGTGCATATTCCTTCCATAATTTTGGCAGTCAGGTCGAGTTCGCTTTTCTGATAGCTTAATATTTTGCCCTTCAGGTACTTCCTTCAGCAGCAATAAGTTACTTTGTCTATGAGTTTATGAAGATTGTTCTCAAAGTAGAATGAACAATGTATCCTGGTAATGAATCGGGGGCCCTCTAGAAAATAACGAGTAGAGGGTTGTACATTGGTTCATTGATGAGCACAGGACATAATCTAAATATTAAGAGTTATTGTTTACACTTGACAATTATCATTGACTTTGATGATATTCATGTACTTCAAAATGAAAAATTAAATTACTTTTTCAAAATCTAGTCTTCTTTGCTTGTATCAATAATTCTATTTATTTCTTTTGGCCGTTGTCTAATTTTCACCTCACAGTTTTGAAGCCCTGATGCTGATGTTTTTAATTGAAATACAATGTCATTTTAATTTCCGTTTAATTTCCAATTTAATGGGATTTGGCTTGGCTCTCAAAGCAGACCATCAAATTTTCCAGCTAACTGGACCCAGTATTAATTTGATTCCATTCCCATCATCCTTCCTCCGGCATTTATCCAACCTTCTCATTTAACCAAAGATGGGTATTTGTCTTGTCATTTGTTAGCAAGTGAAATAAATGAGAATAGTCCCACAATTTTTTTCTACGATAAAGTTTTATAACTTAAAACCCAAAACAGATGTTCACAATGTCTTTTTTAAATATTTTTTATTCGATTATATCTGAATTTTACTTTTTTCAAATTTCAACTTATCCATTATAATGAATTTAAGTTTTTAGTTTTCAATAAATATTCCAATACATTATAATTAAGTAATTTAGGTAAACAAACTTAACAATAATCCATCATATTTTTCAATAATTGTATTTATTTTAAGAAAATATTAAATATAAACATTTGAAAATAAATTCAAACCTCAAATTTCTATGTAAAAAAAAAAAACCGCATGAATATTAATGTTTATATTGCCTTTCTGTATTAGAAATATGATACTTATTAGAATTTCATTTTAAATAAATAAAATAGTTCAGCATCATGATTGACTCATTCAACAGATAAAACAAAAAGATTAATACGACAAAAGGTAAAGGTACCGGGCTTCCGGTTTAATTTAGGATTTAAGATTTATTTGGTTAAGCGATTAATTAGGAGCTAAGATTAATTGTTAAATATGTTAACCTTTCAAAAAAAAAAATTTAAATATAAAAAAATATATTACTTTCTCCGTTTCATAATAAGTATAGTTTTTTATAAAATTTCAAATTTTATTTATATTATTAATAAAAATTAAATATTTTTTTAAATTTGTATTTATAATCATCAGTTTAAAATTATTAATATAATGTGGAATTTAAAATTTTTAATTTTTCAAAATTAAAAATAAATTTAATCTTTATAATTAATTTTTTAAAATTTAAAACTAATTAATAAATTTTTAATTCTAATAAAATTACTAAAATTGACAGTTATTATGCAACCAAGTAATAAATTTTTTGGACGAGAAATACGTAAGAAAATGCAGTTCAATATTCTAACTAGGAAACTACTTTAACACGTGTTACTCTAAGACTTGCATTTCGATAAACGCGAAGCCACTCTTCTCTGTTTCCAATCTTCATTATTCCTTTCAAAAAAATAATTCCCACCAAGATCTCTCTGACTATCTGAGCCACGAATTGGCCTTTCCCCTCCATTCGTCATCTTTTTCAATAACTAACCCTATTTATGATGTCGCCGCCGCCGCCGCCGCCGCCGCATGGCAACGGAACTACTACCTGTTCATCATGCTTCTTAGGTGATGGCCGCTTCCATGGCGACGACGACAAATTCTGCTTTGATCCTCGATGTACGCATTGCATGAGATCTGATCCTCCTTCTTGCTCTAATAATTGCTCTCTGTTAGGATTTGATTCGATTGCATTGAAGGACTCCGAGAAGCTATGGAGAGTTATTACTGCTTCGGCTAAAGGATTCTCAATTGGTGCTGGCCTTAAAGGAGGTCTCTCTCTGTTTGCAGTTCTCGCTAAGCTGCTTCGCACTAAATCATCCCGTTCCTCCAGGTGAACATCGTCTCTTATGTTTAATTATATTATCTTTGGCTACCTTTTTTTAGCGCTTTTTTATTTCCTCATTAGCTTTTAATTTTCAATTTGTTTCTCTTTTCAGGAAAGTCGTGGTGTTTTCAAATAGTGAAGCGATTGCTTTAGCCCTTAGGGAGACTCTGAGATACGGTTTATTTCTTGGCACATTCGCTGGCACATTTGTTTCTGTGGATGAAATTATTGCTGCTTTGGGAGGCCACCGTAGGTAGCAATTAATCCTGTTTTATATTCTCCATTTTCTCAATTTTCAGTTCTCGAATTTTCAATCTTGAGTTAATCGTTTTGAAATCATTTGAATTGGGGTTCGATTGAATTCTCGAATTTTCAATCTTAAGTTAATCGTTTTGAAATTATTTGAATTGGAGTTTGATTGAAAAGCCTTCTTCATTGTATTAGGACTGCGAAATGGAGAGCTTTATTTGCAGGATTGATTGCTGGACCTTCTATGCTTCTTACGGGACCAAACACGCAGCACACAAGCTTGGCTGTATACATACTTATGCGTGCTGCTGTTTTGGCTTCACGTTGCGGGATTAAAAGCAAACGGTTTGGGAAATATTGTAAACCTCTTACTTGGAAGCATGGTGACATATTCCTCATGTGTCTTTCTTCTTCTCAGATTTTGTATGTATCCCTCTTCGCTAAATTTTTACTTATTGAAGCCTGTGGATCAAAAACTTCAGATATTTTATAAATTTGTGTTGTATAAATATGCTGGCATTTAAGTTATTAGATATCCTGTCAGAGGCTAAGCCATTATGAATGTGTGTGGCTATATGTTTGAATGGGAATTTGTTGCGGCTTCTTTTGCTTCGTCCTTTAGTTCTTTAACAGAGTCAGAGTGGGAATGTCCTTTCTTTGAGCATTCTTTAAGTGGAAATATGCATTTTCCAGGTCAGCTTACATTTTGAAGCAAGAGAGTTTGGCTCCATCATACAAGTCCTTTCTCAATAAACATGGGGGAAAGGATCTTGTTATCTTGCAAGGAGTGAAGGAGATAGCAAGTGGCTTGCCTTTTACAAATTTGGATTTAATAGAGAAATATTACACATCTATTGGCGTTGACATTAAACTTGATCCAGAAATGAAAATCCCCTGCACGGTATGATTTATGTTTGTTTTCCCATACTTTGTTTGAGAAATATATTGCTGGTATATGACATGTTATCCCTTCTCTTCTCTTCTCTTTTGGTCATTTTCTTCAGTAAAAGCCGCTCCATATTTCACAGAAAAATTTTGAGCTACACTAAAACAAAACATATGTCATTTTCTAAAGCTAAATTGAATTGTTGCTTTTCTGAATGTGAACATTAAGGTGGAGTTTGTTATATCCTGCATGTGGATAGGTAACTGTGTGAAAATTTGAGTAGCTAAAAACTAACTTGTCATGGTACATTAAAGTTCAAACCTTCTGTTCATTAATTCTTATATAGCACTCTTTGTATAAATGTTATAAAGCAAAAAATATTCATTCTTCTGTGCATATGTATCCAACTTACCCTGTTGCTCCACATTGAGTAAGCTCAAAAAAATATACATTCAAGGAAGAAACGTGAAAGAGATAGGAGGACCAGAGCTAAAAACCGAGTTCACATGTCTATGATATTGCTAATGATATTTTTTCTTGTTAAGGAGACAGATTATACATGGAAATGAGTCATGCAGTTCACATGTTATGTCCTTCTTCATTCAAGCATATAAACGAGCACTCCCAGTATATCTCCCTGTATATCTGATTCCTGCATTAATAGTTCATCGGCGAGGCCTCTTGAAAAGGTTTTGGAGTAGCTAAGTAGATTGTTTCATTCTTATGCTCGTATCCATTTTGGTCTCATATAGTGGTCATTTTCCATTTTTCTCCAACTTGTGCAGGCCTTACAGCATATTGGGGAAGAGTCTTCTTGGTACTGCCAGATCAAGCTTGTTTCTGTCTACATATTGTTCATCTGCCTGGTTAGCATTCATTCTTATAGTACTTCTTGTCATGAAATTAAAGATATTGTTCCTGCTAAGGGATCTATTTTTCATTTCTTTGCTTGTTCATGATGGCATTTACTTTGTCATTGGGATAATATTTGACATTTCATGATACATGCAGTGTGCAATCGTTATGGCACTTTAACATCTTTTGTGCATGTAGGTAGAAGCAACTAACGAAGTATATTGTTGTGATTTATAATTAGATAGTGTCCAAGCCTCTGCTTTTATTCTGACAGAGCATTCTGAATAGAACTGGTGGACATGAGAACAGTGGTTTGAAGTGACAAAACTTCAGTTATTTTTCTGCAGAAGGCATGGTGAAAGCAGAGAAAATTATGTTAAAGATTAATTACTGCATATCTTCACAAAATTCTTGTAGTATCATATGCGAAATTCTTTAATGAGGTGATGTCTTCTGTTAAGTAAAAGGCCATTTTTTTTTTCTGGTGGTTCATCAGGCTTTGGACCTGCGTGCTGTTTAGAATTTTCAGGACATGTAACATCCCAATGGTGGCAATGGGGACGGTATGGCGATTGGAACTATTTATTTTAGTCAATAAAAGTGTAAAATCATAATATTTTGCAATAACACTCGGTGTTTCTCTCCCAGTTTCCAACAGGCCTCGCACTAGCAATTGAGAAGAAAAGCAGGCGAATTGAGATATCACTCTACTGCCTTTCTCGGGCAATTGAGAGCTTCTTTACATGTGTGGCCGATGCTGGATATTTGCCACACTCGAAGAATCTGAAGAGAATAGACGTCGTGGTATTCAGTATCTCAACAGCTATAATTATGCATTGCTACGAGCAGGAGAGGGAAGTGTTCCGATCCAAGTACCTTAATGTTCTTGATTGGGTGTTTGGTGTGCCTCCTCCCCCTGGTGAAACGCCTCGCCGAAAAGACAGTTGAAAGTTGATTTATAGGAATTATTTGAAGCTTTGAGTTCATTTCAAGCTTCAAATTTTCTCAATTTGATTTTTCAAAAGAATTATAGCCATTGCTTGTACTATATACTTCGGAAAAAAAAAAACAGCATTAGATCAGATTCCTGGAAATGTGGTCGTTTCTTTTTCTCATTGAGGAATAAGGGTTGCCTGTTGTGAGAAGGTAGTCTCAAAGGGAGATATGTAGCAAAAGCCAACGAGACTGTATACTGTTACTTTTCTCTTGTTTTGAGAGCAGAAGTTGAAGGCTGGTGTCCTTGATTTTCAGCTTAAATCAGCCCTAAGCCTCGCTCTTGGCTGAATTAGGCCTCCACATTTAGTAGGTGTATTCCGAGTCCCTTTCATTGGTGGCTCCACATAGACTTGCAATTTTAGAGAATGAAGGTTCTTGCTACATGTGTAAGGAGGATTGTTACATTTATTCGAAGCCTAGTTCTTATATATTTAGTTTTGTGAATTGGGCAACATTTACATTGTCTAATGCATCGATTATATATTTATATCACTATATATATTTCAAATGGGTTGGGTTGTTTCAAATCCAAAATTTTACTCCTGTTCTTAATTTCCACTTGAGTATTGTATTCGTAGTGTGAATTAGAAGATTAGGCATTGAATTAGAACAATGAAACAATCAGAAACTAAATACCCTTGCCTTTCTTACACAAAAATATTAGAATGAACATTATCGATCAAAATGTTGACTCTTCTCTGTTCGTGTCCTTTGCTCCTAGAAAATATCGTCTCCTTTCCTCTCTGGAGTTGTATTACTCGAACTCCAGTACTATAGAATGACACTTGTTTCTTTAATTGGAGGTTGAATATACAATCTCGCGATTTGGCAGACAACTCGTATAATTCTGAGATAGACAAAAGGTAATGCTACTTATCCTAATTTATTTTACATTAATTTGTTCCCACTACATTAAAATATTTGTAATTTAATATAAATTGAGCAAAATAAGTAGTTATTGATAAAATACAAATATTTTAATGCATATTGGACAAAAATTGGTAAAAACAAAAAATTGAGATAAGTAACTTCTAACTAATTTATATTTTTCCTTTTCTTTTCTGAAATAAATTTATATTTCTTCTTTATCACTACAATTTCTTCCCTATTTAATTCTTTCCTATTTCTCTTGTTTCCTAACTATTTTCCAGCCCCACAACTTGAACTTACCTACAAGACCACTGTTCAACCGAAATCTAGGCTGTCCCAACCTCAGTCCATGGTTCCAATTCTTTTTCTTCAATTCCCTTGCTCAATCATCTTCCTCCTACTAAAATATCTCTATTTCCCTCCTTATTTATGTTTAGAAATTTTATATCATCAAATAGCCTTTTTATTATTTTCCTTACTTATCTCATTTTCTAATTCCTTAGAGTAATAAAGAACTCATTAGCACTATTTTATTATTTCTCTTTTATTATTATTATTATTTTATCTTTAACTCTCTTTTTATTTATAAATAATTTTATTAATAAAAAATTAAAATAAAATATGAGATAAAAAGTAATGTTTTAGTGCATACAATTTTCAAGATACTAAAATGGAAAGTGAATTATTTATAATATAAGAAAGGATGACATAGAAAGCACTGTTCAAATTTTCCCTAAATATTCATCACTTTAGCGGCCCCAATTTCTTCATGCATGCTGCGGTCTCCACAGATTTTGGCCCATGAAAACTCAATTTCTATTAAATTTCATCAATTTACAAAATTTAATTCCATCAATTTTAAGTTCCACAGTCTATCCAAATTCTTGCAATTCAAAAGCATTAGGGGCAAAATCCAATCAAAATCATAAGGAGAAAGGAATTTCATTCACCTTACAAAATTGGCAATATATATGGTGGCACTTCCACTTGAAAAATGACAGAAAGGAGTTGCATTAACAATCACAAACCCAATCATAAATCTTAAACAATCACAGTTGAATCCGAAAAACCTACTTATCAACTAGCCAAATTATTTCCTTCAATTCGATATGTATATCCACCACTTATACAAACCATACCCATAAACTGCTGAGAAAACAGCCAATCTGAGAGGAGAGATCTTCCTGAAAACATGTTCAACATTATTTTTCTTTCCCACCTAATTAAATTTGTGCAGAAAGTTTCTATAATGCTAAAATTTAATCAATAATATATGATAAATAATAAAAGAAAAAAACCTGAAGCCAGATCTTTGAGCAAGAACAGCTTTCTCTTCCTCAGTAATAGGAGAACACCAACGGGAAAAATCTCTATCAAAAAAATCCCAGTCAGGCAAAAGCACACCACCAATTCCAAACATACCCACTATATACGTAACCATAACTTTCTTGAAAGACTGTGTCCATATTCCTACCCCCACCATAATCACTGCCAACCACACCAGACATGTCCTCAGAGCTATATCCTTATTCTGATTATCATTAGCCATAGGTAGAAACCAGAAATAAGGATTTAGAAAATGCTGAGTGGGGCTATGGAGATGAGACTAAAGTTGAAGGTTTTGCTGTAAAATTACAAGAAGTTGGTTAGGGAGTTCAAGAGTTATAAATGCCTCAACCATTGTCATTACTGCAATATAAAGGCTGACCTTTGCCAGCTCGTGCAATCAGTTAACCCCCAGTAAAAATTACCCTTTTTTGACTTTAAGGAAAACGTTAATTAACCGAATAAAAAAAAACCAGAGATTGAGAAATGTTGAAATGATAATTAAATGATTGTACTTTTACATCATCTCAATTTCATTCTTATCTACTCCCGGAACTGCAAACTTTTCTCATAAGGTCCCATTAAATAGTTTTCAAAAAAAAAAAAAAAGTCCCCTTAAATATTGAAATCTCACATTTTTAATATCAAATTAATATTATTAATTTAAAATTTATTGGTTCATAGTACCGTAGTTTTAATTTTTAAAAAATGGTATGGCATTGATATGATCTTGCTAATTTCTCAATAAACTTATTGAAAAAAATATTTAAATTTTATAAATTTATACAATTAAGTCCTTCAATTAAAAAAAGACTAAATTACAAAAAGAAAATTATGGACTTTGCACTTTACCACAGTTATATTCAAATCGTTAAAAATTTGAGTTTAATTATATGTACTTTAAATTTTGTAATAAATCTTGTCTTGAATGGACTAAATCTCACTTCGAGCCGTTTTTGCACAGTCTGAAATCCAATTTGAAATTATTTATTTGAATATTTTACGAATTTATTTTTAATATTAAATAGTTGCAATTTAATATTGTCATAGAAATGCGTCTAAAATCAACTGCTTTAAGCATAAAAAAATTCAAATTGGATTTTGACCTTTGCAAAACAGTGCCGTTTTTTATGCACATGACAATTTTTTTCACATTAAATTCACAATATATGTCATGTTATTTTTTAATATTTTTATGTTTTCCATGTTATTGCCACGTAAGCTCGGAGTGAAGTCCAATTCATATGAAACAATATTCTTTACATAACTTAAAATACATATAATTAAATTTAAATTTTTAAAAATTTGGATATAACTATAATAAAGTTCAAAATTTATGAATTTTTTTTTATAATTTAGCCTTAAAAAATGATTCAATTGACTCCACTTGGATAGAAAAAGTTATTGGGCTGTGCTAGCAGACGCACCTCTCCATGCCTTAATCTATTTCGGAAGTGTTTGAAATTATTATTGAGTGTCTTAAATGTATGTTTTGAATTTTTTTTTATTTAATTAACTGATTTTTTTAATTTTTTATAAACTGTTTTTTTCAAGTTTGCTTTTGAAAAAATATATATTTACCTATTTCTACCAAAAACAGTTTTTAAAACTCAAAAAAATTAAAAATAAATTATTTTTTTTTTCTAAATGCAATGATAAAAATGAACTTTATATGTGAGTCAAAAACCGGGCCCAAAAGCTAATGTGAAGTTGATGGGCTTCTAGCTGGGCCAGAATTTGGAATATACTCAAATTAGTTGATTTGCAGACTTGTGGTATTTTAACTAGTTGCTCATGAATTGTTAATTGAAAAATATGTTTAATGGATAAATAATAGAATTTGGTTTGAATTTTCTGGACTGGAAAATGGCAATGTTATGCCTATTATCATCTTTAGTTGGGAAAAGGAAGAAGGTCAAAGCTGTCCAAATATCCATCTCTTGAATTGATAGTCAACCATTTCAATTTTTTTTTTTCTAATAATTATGAAGGCTTAAATTTATTTATTTATTTTTTGGATTGACTTTTATGCTTGAAGATGCCATTATTAGATGATTACTTGATAATCATTTGGGTTCCAAATAATTGAAGTATGAACTAGTTGTGTTGTACCCAATTTCTTAAATCAATAAAGCAAATGGGTGTAATTGTTTAGTGTTTGAAGGTTGTGCCAATTTGATATTTGATATAATTGTGTGAGAAATTCATAATAAAGATGCCTAGGTTTGGGTTTTAATTAGCTTTATGTGGATGTTGGATCTTTGTGTTTGGCTTGATATATTGTAACTATTGCTGCTGTAAGTGACTGGTTTTGCTTGAAATTCCTGAATATTTTTTTGAATGTATGACAACTTTTAACGGCTTTTTAAAATTTTTACTACATATAGATAATAACTTGTTTCGGCCAATGCTTAAGATATTGTGAAACCTTTTTATTAAGAAATTTTCTTATTATTAGTTCAAAATTTCTATGTTTTTTTTTTCTTTTTTATTCATTAAGAAGGATATTCTGCTTGTGGATTACACAACATCAGTAGTCTTATATTCACCATAAAAGTGTTAAACACTTCAAACTAAAATCACTTCCAATTCTGAAAATACCAATTAATCAAACTACCCTTTAATCAGTCATAATCCTCTGTTTTCATATGACAACTCGATTTACCTTCTACTATTGATTTGTTCGTTCTCATACTGTCATTAATTTAGGGTAAATTATTAAATGCTAAATTACCACACAAAAAAAAACATGAAAGAGTTGTATAAAAAATAATATATACTTTTATTTTTTGAAATTAAAGAATTTTTAATATTTTATCAATTTAAATATTTCGTCTAATTTGATAGAAAAAATTATTAACGTGTCTAAATTTTCTTAACAAATAAACTGCTTAGTCAATGTTATCAATATTATCTTGTCTATGAGTAAATAAAATTAAAATATTTATAAAATATTTATAAATCAATTACTTAATTAGCGAAAAAATATTATTGTCAGAAAATTTAGATAAGTCAATAATTTTTTCCAACAAATTGAATGAAATGTCCCAATCTATAAAATATTAAAAATGTGTTTATTTAATTGAAAAAAAAAATTTTAAGTGTGATACTTGATAATTTAGCCATTACTAAAAAATTGCATTTATTGCCTAATTAATTTATGCAATTTATATAAACTATTCAAACATGTGGTTGGGGGTGAGCCTAGTCAACAACATCAAGGACACATGATACTATTGCTATTGATGTTATCTAAGTTTCGTAATGAAGATCTACAAAATTTGATCAACAAATCTTTCATTTTGGTCGTGTTGTTTTACTTTAATGATCGATGAGTTTGACCAAAATGCAAGTGGGAATGAAGTTCTTTATTTATTTTAATTAATTATATAATATCGCATGATAAGTGAAACTTATAAGACATAATAATAATTAATTATATTTTAATTATAATATTTTAAAACCATAATTATGGAGAGAATCGAGTATAATATTGTCTGTGCATGCAGATGCAGCCGCCCTTGAACAGCTATAAACAAACATAATTCTAATATTTTTCTCTACTGCTTCTAATTAATTTTTACATAGCTTCTCTACACTGCTAAATTATCTGAAAAATAACTCAAGAATATATTAGAATTAACACATTTCGTTGATTAAAAATTAATTTGTCCTTAAATGGAGAAATCCGTCGCTAATGTGTATTCGACTGATTAGACGGAATGAATCCGTTTATAAGAATATTGTATTTATCTAAATTATCTCAAAATAATTCTCATGTATAAATGTTTATGAGTCAGAAATTACGAGTTTGTTGAGAATTTAAAGCATAAGTATCAGAATTGATGGCGGCTGTCTGCAAATTTTCAATTGAGAATTATAAATATGTGTATATTAATTATGAATTACTTGATTAATTGTGATTAGAAACAATTGACAATAAATGCAAGTGCTAAATTATATTTAGCCAACCAAGTTTTTTTGCAATTAGTTTTCATGAGCTTTAAATGTCCCCACTGCTTTTATTTATTTTTATTTTCTCTACAGGCTACAGTCTCACCTTCCCTAGCAAATAATTTAATCTTGAAAATAGGATCATTCTTCTTTGCTACCAACCAATTGCCGTTGAACAGTAGCAGCAGCAGAACTCCTCACCAGTTTCTATCAATTTTGCCTGTCCTACTGTTAAATTCGGAAGTTGAAAATCTTGCTACCGAATTGCAAATGGGTTCTTAAGATAGATTGAAAAAATCGACATTTTCACCATAAAGTAAAGAAATTTCTGAAAAATATGGGATCCTTTTTGCTGGAAAATACGTGGCATGCAGTGACTTCATGTTTTAGTTAAAAACCCATTTGAGCAAGCAAGAAATTAATCAGTTAGTTTAGCTGACTCTTGAAATTGAAAGCACAAAAGGATCCATCATCTGACATCACCACTCCCTTTGTGCTCAAATATTTGCCAAGATCCACCGACATGGAAGCTTGGTTGAAGGATCAAACTCTCTAAAAAAAATTTACAAGAAACAAATAATCGTTTACTAACTAATGGTGAGGTAGAAATTTTGGGATTTCACTTTAAGGAGAGGAAAAAATGGATTTGTTTAGTAGGAAAATGGTCTTTCTCATCACCTTGGCTGGTGGAACTTGATGTTGACACTGAATTAATTCATTTAACAAATTTAAATAAATATTTTAGGTTTGAACAGAAGAGCTAGCTATCTTGCTATAGAAGCATATTTCTTCCACATAGTAAGCCAATCATATGGCATTTGGCCAAGTTGTGATGTTTTGAAATTGAACTGAGTGATTATCTAATTATCTGCCCATGGTGCGATGCAACTTCTATCCATAATTATGCTTCTAAAAATGTTTAGACCGAATCGGTCATATAAAATTAAATAAAAAATAATTGTGAATTAATCCATTAATTGCTTTAGATTAACTTAAATTAATTTGATTATTCTAACTTTTAAATATTTGATGTGTAATTATCTCTAACAGGCAGAAAATCATTAAAATTGAATTTGTTTGTGCTTCCTCTCTAATTTTCAAGTTTTAACCTTTTGACTTTTTGAGTGCTACAGGACGTTAATTAACTCCACAGTTAAATTTGATGAAAAATATCATGTATATATGAGTATGAACTTATACAATTATGTCGGGAAATACAGAAAATTAAAGATTAATATGCCTTTCAATTTCATAACTTTAGAGAATTAACTGCTTTGTGATTGCAATAGTGACCATATCCAGAAAGCACAAAAATACCCATAATTTTTTTTTTTTTTGGGGTGAAGAAAATACCCATAATTTTTATAACTGATGAGCAAGTTGGTCTGAAGGTGAATTAAATGATAATAATATTAAAAGACTAATTGCTAGTGCTTCAATCCAACTAAACATGAAAACTGAAAAATATATATGGTGGCTTGTGCTACTGGGTAACCATTTTTTTTTATTATTATTTTTTTCAGTTAAGTAAAACAAGAGGAATGAGGACAAAGACATAAACACATCCACTGAAGCATTCCTAATAATGTTTAGATGTCTTGTGGGTTACAAAATGGAAAAACTGGTGTGGATTTTTTTGAGTTTGCTGCACCAACTTCCCCTCTAATTGCACTACTAAATTTCCTTGGTCAAATGTGTCACTCTACCCTTTTTTTTTCTTTTATTTGTATGTTTTAGCAACCATACCCTTGAATATTGAAAGTTTTAACTTATAGTTCTTGTGACGTATTGAGAGTTTTAATTTCTTTTTTAAATTTTAGCAATTATTTCCGAGGATTAATTAATATTATGGGAAACATGCAAGTTTAATTTATTTTGTAATAGTAACAATTAAAATATTCCAGAATTAAAAAAACAAAAAAGAGCGTATAATTAATATGCATAACTTGTAGATTCCTTATTATTAGGTTCTTCCATGAAATACAAAATAATATATTGTACAAGAAGTCGTTTGAAGCCATGCAGACAGTGACAAAAGATCTGTTGCGTGCATGAAATGAAATGCGTTCCTTTGGAACCAACTCATTAGTCTGTTAACGTTAAATCTGTAGAGTTGTTAATTAGGTTAGAAATTTTAATATTTTACAAACTTATAATAATTGTAAACGCTTAATGTTGAAGATTTGATTCATTAGAAAAATGAATAGGTTATATAATATTACACCTATATATTATATATATATATATATTACTGTAGGGGAATGCTTCCAAAATCTTAGTCAACCAAAAAAAAAACAAAAGAAAATGGGCGATTGTGGAGACGAAAGATGGTGTATAAATAGAAAGCCAAAGTTATGGTAAATATGCAGGGTAAGCGAACCAAATTAAACAACAGAACAAAACAAAATGGGAAGGTCTCCTTGTTGTGATGAGAATGGGCTAAAGAAAGGACCCTGGACTCCTGAAGAAGATCAAAAACTTGTTGACTATATCCATAAACATGGCCATGGAAGTTGGCGAGCTCTCCCTAAGCTTGCAGGTTCATATACTTTACCTATACAGTTAATTAATTTTTCTGTCAAAAATGCAAATATGTACAGCTAACACTTATTTTCATTTTTGCAGGTCTTAATAGATGTGGCAAGAGCTGTAGGTTAAGGTGGACAAATTACTTAAGACCTGATATCAAGAGAGGAAAATTTTCACAAGATGAAGAACAAACTATCCTCAATCTCCACTCAATTCTTGGAAACAAGTAATTAATTCCATTGTTATATGTGTGTGTATATATATATATATACCAATTCTAGATGTTATGTATATAGTATTATAGCATGTTAAAGTTTCCCCATAATTCTTGTTTACAGATGGTCAGCTATTGCCGGTCACCTACCAGGAAGGACTGACAATGAGATAAAGAATTTTTGGAACACTCATTTGAAGAAGAAGCTGATTCAGATGGGTTTTGATCCAATGACACATCAACCAAGAACTGACCTGTTTTCCAGCTTGCCTCATCTCTTGGCTCTCTTGAACTTGAAACAACTAATGGAGAGTCATCCATTAGATGAACATGCCATTAGATTGCAGTCAGAAGCTGTTCAGTTAGCTAAGCTTCAATACTTACAGCATTTTCTCCAATCAGCAGCTTCAGCTACTTCTAAATCCTCTGGTCAAAATGGCAATGTTACAGACATGGAGATCCTCAATTTGCTGAATTCAATTCCTTGTATTAAAGAAACCCAAGTTTTAAATTCATCACAGCTAGAAATCAATCCAGCCTTCGATGAACTTGCTAAGTCCTCTCAACCACTCCATTATTCAGACCTATCATTGCCTCAATTATGTGATTGTGACCCACAATTCCCTTTCAGTTATCAACCATGTTTGAATAATGAGATGGGTCAATCTGAAATAATATTCGATAGTAATGTTAATAACCCATCTGATTCTTCATCATGGCTTCTTCCATCTCCTGCTAATTCTGTTCCTCCAGCAGTAACAGAGACCTCCATGAGTAATCCTGCAGCTGCAGGCGATGCTAGCAGCAGCACTTCTATCTATGGCGGAGGAACTCCAACTTCCTATTGGCCTGAATTCAATAACATCTTTGAAGATCCTATCATGCATCAGATTTCATAGCCAGTCCTTTACATACATCTCAGAGGTTTTGGAGTTGCATTTCTTTCTGTGTTTGCTCATATGATTTTGTATAAACCATATAAATTTCTCACTATATGTATGTCTTTATACAATCACGCATACATAGTCGCATACATAACACACGCATAAATGTGGATTCATATACGTTTATGCAAGTATACCCAATATATATCATGTACATAGTCATCTTTTGTACGTATATCATGGAACTATAGCTTGAAATTTCTGTTCCATTAAGCAGGTTACTTAAATGTGAACTTTAATTTAGAATACACTGGTAAGGTGTACAAAAACAATTTACTTGAATATGAACTTCTTTAATTAATCAACGACCATATATAGTTCAAGGCAGAACCGGATATGTGTATTACTTCATCTCTTTTTTTCTTTGGTTACAAAATTATGCAGTAAATATCTCTTCATGGCTTTGCATTATGAATTAATAATATTAAAATCCGAAACGATTTTATATAACCAATTTGGATCAAACTAATTAGTTGAAGCATCATAGAAGCTTATTTTAGAGGCGCTTTGAGGAAATTTCTCTACTAGAAGAATTGCCAAAAACAAATAAAATTTTCATGATATAAAAAACAAGTTAGTGCTATTAAAGGAAATATCTCTTATTAAAACTGAAAAAGTTTTAAATTTGAATTGCATCGCTATCAAATTTAACACTCTTTTATGAATACGCATAAAGAGATGACCGCCTTTTTTGTTTAGCACACGTAACCTTCTAATAAACCAAGAAATGTTAGTGTTCAGAGTTCTGCCTCTAGATCACTATTGAAAATTTATTTGCAATAAAAAAAAAAAGGAAAATGAAAGGTAGAGGATAATATAAATGCAATTATGTGACAACAATATTAATTACTCAAAAATCAAAATAGGTGAGATAGATTTGAATAACCCCTTTCCGTACAATAGAGGACATTAAAATTGGAATCCATATGTGATCCAATTTAAGTCCTCTCTGGGTAGTTACAACTTAATTTCTTTTCCTTCAAGTAATTGACTGTCACTGCCTTCAAATTGAACACACTTTAATTTTTTTTTTTAAAATGAAGAAAATGTCTAACAAATGTCAACCACCCAATGTTAGTAACAAAATGTAAATGGACTTAAGAATCTTGCTTCTTTAAATGAAAACGTTAATGGACTTAATTATTTTGCCTGCTTATAATAACACTTGGATCTGATTTATGTATATCATAAATTAATAATAATAAAAAAAAAAAAAGAAGTTCATCCAATAAAAATAATTTTCATGATACTCTCATAATATAAATTAAAAATCTAAAATAAGTAACCCTTCAAAAGGTATGGGATGCAGAGGATTCAAGTTAATTTGATAACTAAGTACCTTTAAATTCTGGGAGAAGGTGCTAATAACACTTTTAAGATCTGATCAATAACAATTCAGATTAATCTACAGTCTAGAAAATCGCAAACTATACGTTTTTATTTTTTTCGAAAAAAAATTTCTCAACATGCTTGTATAATTTCTTGTATATTTAATAATTTAATATGGTAACATGTATGTATGTATAGAGTTCGATAAAAATCAAGTGGATCATCATTGACAATTGGGAAAAAAAACTATTATAAAAAAAATTATGAGATTTTCATCACCTAATCCTACCCCACTTGTTAGGATACCTCACAAAGTTTCTTATGTCATTTCAAATTGCAATCTTGATAAAAATAATAATAATAATAATAATAATAATAATAATAATAATAATAATAATATTTTTACTTATGTATTCACATGTTACAGGCAATGTAATGGTTGAATAATTAATTCACCAGAAGCTCATAACCCATAGAATATTAGTATATAATTGTACATGGAAAAAATGATGGCTCCCAGTGGCAACACCAAGAAAAGGATTTTTTGTTTTGTCCAAAGATTTTACGATCGTGTATATATATCATGTCAAAGTATATAATAATTAAACTAATTGGGTGGTGATTATAATTAATTAATCTCTTCATTTTCTATTGCAAATATGCAAATTTTGTACATTTTTCCTTTCATAATTATAGTAAATGATTATAATAATTAATACTCTATGCATCAGTATTGCACATCACACAAAGTCTAAGTTTATATCTCTAACTTTGCCAATAATTAATGACGTATTCTTAATACAATATAGAAGACTATCTGGTATAACTCTTCTTATAATAGGAGTAAAATGGGAATAAAATTATCATTCTAAATTTAAGTTTAGCATTTTTTGTATTGATCTAAAATATTTAAGAATAAAATTTTTATTCATGTATAAGATCATTATATCTCAAATGTATTAGTATTTAGAATTTTTTCTCTGTTTTTTTAAATAAAATATTTTATATTTCTCTCAATAAAATTAGAATAAATATAAAAAGGATCTCAATTTCTATTATATGAATATACCAAAAAAAATATTGGAATTCCAAAACGCCAATATAATAATAGGATTTTTTTTTTTTTTTTAAATTTTAGTACCAAACCTGTAAATAGTGTTATTTAATCACCCAAAACAAAGGGAAAAAAAAGTGTGCTACTGCTTGGGGCGAGCAGGCCGCCCATAATGAAAGCGAGAGGAAATATACCATTAATAAGCCCAAATTGACCCAGAATGTTCGACCCAAAATTCAAGAGAATTTTACAAAATTATGTAAAATAGGATACACACTTACATTTTTATCAATGTCGAAAGATTTTTTCAATTTTATTGAAAATAATTTTTTAAAATTATAAACGGTATTTAAATCTGACTTCCCGCTGATCTGCACGATATGAGGAAATGCCAAAAATATTAAACGAGGATTGAAATTGAAATAGTGAAATAAAAAGCTTACTGTTTTTGTAATGTGATTAAAACCAATAACAATTCCAATTCTAGCAAGAGGAAATTTAGAAAAATGTGAGGCATGCAAATAATGACAACAATATTTTTTGAAACCCAGGTGGTATATTTCTAGAATACTTTCAGTATAACTTAGTCATACATTACTTCAATTTAAAAAAAAAAATTCAATTGAAATTCAAAACATCACAAATTATTAAATTAATAGTTTTCAATTCAATGTTGAGCTTTGAGTATACTTTTCGGAATACATTAGATATACTATGAAAGTAACTTGAGAATTCTTTAAGAATTCTTTAGATATATCTTGGGAATTCATTGAGAATTCCCCGGAAAGAATTTCTTGAAAATACATTGGCTATTCCTTAGAAATACATTCGGTATCTCTTGGGAATTCATTGACAATTTTCTGCAAGAAATTTCTTGAGAATATCTTAGATACACTTTGTAATATATTAAATATATTTTGAGAATACTTTCGTAATTTTTAACTAAAAAAAAGAATAAAGAAAAAAAGGATTAAACAACACAATAATTCTTCACCAATAGAAGCATAGGCCTCACTCTTCCTAAGCTGCAACAATTTTTTGCTAATGGAAATGAAATCCATGGAAGCATTCCAATTTCATTTGTCAATGCTTCTCTGCTTCAATATCTTGACATATCTCAAAACAAATTAACTAAATCTACATATTTCCTTTCTGTTCGAAAAAGCCATATCTGCAAAATTCAAAAAATTTGGCTCTAGCATACACAAAAAAACCTAATTTTTCAATCGTTCGTTCAATTTGGTGTTGAATTAACAGTTTAAACAATGGACAATTTCAATCTCGCTCTGGTTATTGTTGCTATAGTCATCTGCATCGTCATTTTTATCTTCAGTTTTTACCTTCTCGTCAATTGCTAACATCCATATAATAAAAAAAAAAAAGGTAGGAAAAAAAAATTTCAATACGACTAAAAGGAAATAAAATTATCGATAATTATGAAAAAAATAATTTAAATATTGGTCTCAAAATTCAAAGTAACAAGATGTCGAAGGGATAAATTGAATTGAAAATAAAGTACAGGCCCACCATTTCTTTTTTCTTTTTCTTTTTTTATGGGAAATTTTAAAAAGCTATTAAAATACTACAATAATAATATTAATTTCATTTTAAGTTTTTTTAAATTATTCAAAATGCTAAAAAATATTTACATTCGAAAAGTGATTCTAAAATATAAAAAAAATATACATTCAGTAGTTATACTTTAGAAATATTTTTAGTATATCTTAATTCAATATATTTTAAAAATATTTTGGATATACTTTTATAAATTTTTTATAAATTTTTTTTTGATATAAATTAGAAATATATTGAATATATTTTAAAAATACCTTAAAAATTTATTAGAAATATATAGAGATGCTTTGGAAATATTTTAGAAATACATTAAGTATATTTTAAGAATTAAAATTAAAATTTTAACAAAAAATAAATTTATTTTTTTACAATAAAAAATTAAAATTCTTAAATTTCACGTTTTTATTAATTTAAAACAATTAATCTTTTCTTTCTTTTTTTCTTTAATTTACTTTCATTTTCCATGTCTGGTGTATGATTCCAAAGATCAGTAGATTGCATACTGATAAAATTATGCACGATTGCGACTGTCTTCATGTGTGCTCGAGTGTTTCAGCATCTTTCAGCTCGTCGCGGGAAGAGAAAGGAAGAGAGGAAGGGGAAACGAATCCGTCGAAGATGGGGGATATTCGCGGAGGATGCTGTCCGCCGATGGATCTGCTCAGGTCGGAGGCGATGCAATCGGTACAATCCGTTGTATAAATCATTTGTAATTTGTAATCGATCTTTTTCTACAAACATTTTAACTGAATTCGGGAGCTCAAGCAATGTATCCTTCTCGTCGGAGCAATAAAGTTGAAGCCTAAGATCAGGAAATGCATAATGGTCCGGTTGTCGGCTTTGGAGTTGGAAAGGAAATCGGGGAAGAAAGAGAGAAGGAAGGAGAGAAGAAGAAAAGATAAAACTGAAAAAGAATGAAAAAATGAAAAAAAAAAAAATAAAAGTGATGATAATTTAAAAAAAATTAATAATTTGTGTAAATTTTTCTTTTCAATTTGATGTCACATAGGATTTGTGGGATAAATTAATAGCTTAATTTCAACATTCATTAGTAAACCTTTTGATAAAATCGAGTACAATCAATAAACTGAATATATTAAAGAAAATTCTTCAAAGAGAAGAAAAGGGAAATGTACTTGATTTTCCTTTTTTCTCTTTTGGAAGGTAGTCTATATCTTAATTACTGGTACATTAATACTGATGCTTCTAAATACGGAAATTAATTTCTAAATTATATTATATAGAACGAATCACTCTTTTAATTTTGATTCAGTATACTTATTTTTTGAATTTTAGACTCAGTACAATTAGATCTCTTAAATTAGAAACGTAAATCAACTCGATTTGGTAAGTAATGACTCGTTCCATATGATATACTTCAGGAACTAATTGTATTGAATTTAAAATACAAAAGTTTAATTATATTTAGTTAAAATTGAGAGAATAATTCACTTTATAAAATATAATTCAATAGCTAATTTATACCTTTAACCTTTTAATTTCAATACTGGTTTGGCTGTAAGGAGATCTTAATCATGATTTTATGGGGAGATAGTAGTTGGGCTTTGTTGTGAATTTCACTAAGCACCGATTTTAAAGTTTTATTTACAAAATTATTTTCACTTTTTATTCTTTTCTACTGAAATATTTTTCAATTTTATCGATTTTTCAAAATATGTTCATTATGTTACTTATGGCGACGCAATAGACTGAAAGATAGGATTCGATTAGAGCAAATAAAGAGAATCTTAATTTGACCTGTTGATTTCTCGACTTGTACAGGCCACATGTGGTGCTAGTGTGCCTTTAATAGAGATGGCGGAGTCAATGGCAGAGGATTATTATGTTAGTTTTGAGATAACTGGCTTGTCTTCCTAAGAGATATTGACTAAATGAACAATGGAGTTCATATCCAGTGACTTCTTTGAAAAAAAACTAATTTTTTTTTTCTTTTTTCTGTGTTAAATTAATGGAATGATTTTTTGTTGCTACGTAGTTGGTTATGAAAATGATCATTCAGGAAAATATGAGTGTTTAAAATAGAATATTAGTTGGATTTTTTTTTTTGTTGAGAAAATCATTAAGATATTCCTAAAATATATCTGAAATATTCCAACGAAATTTCTAAAAGTATACCTAAAATATTCACAAGGTACCCTTAAGGTATATCCAGGAAATTCCTTTTAGGGAATTTGTTGAAAACTCCTAAAGCATATCCAAAGTACATCTAAGATATTCCTGAGGTATTTCCATGAAATTTCCAAAAGTATACTTAAAATATTCCAAAATGTATATTACACTGTTTGTTTGAGAATTTGTGATGTTTTAAATCCTTTTTTGTTAGATTTTATGTGTGATTATATCAAGGTATTTCCAAAGTATCTCCAATATATACCCAATGTATTCCTATAGAATTTCCAAAAGTATTTCCAAGGTATTCTCATGAAATTTTTAAAAGTATATCGAAAGTACCTCTAAGGTATACCGGAAGATATACCAAACTATTTGTTTGAAAATTTTGAATTTTGATTGAATTTTATTATTATTTTTCTTCTTCTTTAATAATCAATTCTTATTGTTCTGGTTTTTTTTGTTATTTATTGGTGAAAATTGAACCAAGATATACTGTTTGAGTATTTTTTTGGGTGATTTTGAGATTTAGGTATTGATGTAATTTTAGAAAATTGTTTTCGATAAAATTGAAAAAAACTTTGAATACTGGTGGAAATATAAATCGATGTCCAATTTTTGGTATTTCCTTAAAATTCCCAATAGCAAAAGTGTGGGCGGGGCTCAAAGATTTGGTTAATTTCATTTATGATAATTGAACTTTGTTTTTATTACAGTAAAATTAAAAAACATTTTTTGTTCCAAAAAATCATTGAATTATGTTTTCATTTCACTAAAGTAACTACATACCAATTTTCAGTGACACGTTAGCTTTCTGGTTATCTAAATTGGAAAATTAGCTAGAAATGACTTTAGTAAAATAAAAATATAGTTGAGTAACTTTCTTGGGATTAAAAAAAATTTGTAATTTTACTGTAATAAGAATAAAAATTAATGAGTATAGATGAAATTAACTCCTCAAAATTTTGCAGCCGGATCTAGAGGCAAGTTTCTCCTTTCATTATGGAATGCGATAACAAAGTAGTTGTCTGGATGATCCACAGAAGGTGTACCTTCGATGTGCTAAGTCGATCTATAATTGATCAAATCAAGAGTTTCGCTGTTGGTTCTTCTTATTTTACCATCCGCCGTGTTCTAAGGAGCCAATTTTACAGCTGATTTTTTATTTTTATTTTTATCTCACATGGCTTATGCCTTTCATATTGGTAGACACATGTTACTCAAGCTGCCATCTGGCATTTTTACTTGGCTGCATCATGATCTTGTTGGTGTTTCCCACTTTCGTTAATTCTCTTTGTACTGTTCTATCAGCTTTGTTCACTTTCATGTACAAAAAAATAGAAAAGATATTTAGTGTTTTAAGAACAAAGATAACAATTTGATCTCGAATATGTGATGTGACACAACTTAGATATATGCAAAATGGTTTACATGTATTGCAGCCAAAATTGATCTTTGTCATCCTACTACTCGTTTTTGTATGGAAGTTTACGTGTATACACATAAAATAATATATATATATATATATATATATATATTTCTAATATTAAATGCCAAAGTTTATAAATAGTATATCTCTCACTTTAATTTTAATGATTTTTTATTTGCTCAAATATTGAATAGGATTATGTGCTGATTGGCTCGGAAATAGATTTTGATCTCGATTTTAATGAGTTGTTATATGATGAATCTCAGTCTATGTAGTATTGTAGATTAAGAATTATCACATGTGTAAGAGACTGTGACAATTTCATAAATAAAACAAACTTACACAGCTATCAAATATACAGTGATAATTTTGTAATATAGTGTTGATATATTCATTAGTTAATTGAGAAATATTCATTATTTATTACATTTATTATAAATAAAATAAAAATTTATTAGTTTATTACTATATATTTATTTTATTTTAAGACTCTTCAGTTCATTTGTAATTCTTTTTATTTTTCTCTTTAGGAAATTGATGCTATTCGATAGTCTATTGTGTATGCTTCAATTTCAAAATGGGTCTTTCATATCTAATTTGGTTGTATTGTTTCTCCACGTGATAAAAAAAATTTAAACAAACAATAAAACTAATATTAAAAAGTAAGAAAAAAAAGAATTTGATAAAAAAATATTGGGAATGAATGCCAAAACAAGTATAATGATAATTTGTATATAGTAAATAAATTAATAAACTAAATAATTTAGCATAATTTTTTTATATCTAGTATGATATAAGAATCAAATATAATTAATAACAATTAATATTTAAATGAAATGTGACTTAATTATATGATAATTTAAAGTAACTAAAATTAAAACCAAATAACAATTAATAACGAATTTAATATCTAAAAATCATATGCAAGACACCTTAATAAAAATTAATATAAAAAAAAGAGAAAATTGATTGACGATATTCTCAATTGTGAGAATAGTGAGGGTGTTAAGTTTGAATATTCTCGTTATCATCTATCAATATTTATAGTAGTTTAGTACTTATATAATGCGTGTTAGGAGATCACTACTCCTAATTGAGTAGTTCATGACTTATTGTGCTTGTGAAGAGAGAATAATAAAGGTAGGTGGGGGTGGGGGTGGGGGCGGGGGCCGTGGGGGTAGAAGATTGGGAATTAGCAAGAGAGTGTATTTTGCCAAACTGGAAGAATGATATAACAAACAGATTGAGAGCGTAAGATGGTGGTGAGGAGGTAGGGGACCATATGATCATCATTCATCACTTGGACATATGACAATGGTATGCTGACAAATCAGTCTGCCCACACACCACATGTTCATAACATGTAATTATTTACGAAATCCCACTTCACACATACTTTTAGATTTGGTTAAAAAAAAAAAAAGAAATATTTAATCACTGAGAAACTTGACATTAATTACTTAGGATGTCTAAGGTCTTTTTCCGAAGTAATTACTCAATAATTCTAGTTTCTAAAACAAAAAAACAGAAGATTAATTGGGAAAATAAATGACATATTTGATATCTCAGTTAAGTTTTGCTGTCACCTTTTAAATGATAGATATTAGACAAATACTAAAAAAAAACAAATGCATGACTAAAATTGCTCTTAATTAGTCTAATACCAAAGATTCTTTTTAAACAACACATGGCTGTGATTATCAGACAATAAATGATAAGGTTGGTCCATTTGTTTCCTTCTTTCAAAGCATGGCAAAATTTTTGTGCTTTGTAGTCTTCAACCATTGGGGTTAATTTGGAGCAACTGTTTTTCTCTTTTGATGTACAAAAGTTTTCGAAATCAAAACTTTATAGATTTCATCACCATATTAATATTGTTGAACTTATTGAAATTGATGGATTTGATCTATTACAAATGGTAGAGAGAAAATTCATGAGTTTGAAATTGGTATATAGACATTCATCTAAAAAATTATAAGATATTTTGGTTTGACATCCTTTACTTTTATAAATTACCTTTTTTTTTTCTTTTTCCGATATGGGATTGCATCTCCAACAAATATTACTAAGCTAAAGTTTTTCCTAATATATCATTTATATTCGGTATTTAAATTTAGAAAAATCATATCATATCCATGTCCCTAATTTCATACTTGAATTTGCACTGTATAAATTTATAAAATAATTACATAGAGTGTCACTTTTTTAATACTAATTAACATAATACATCTAATAAATTTCATTAACTAAAAAACTCATTTAAAAGTTTCAAAATTCTCATTATACCTCCAATATTAAATTAAACAAATTAATTTCAATATCTAAAAATCTGTAAATTCTTCTTCTTCTATACAAAGTAAGAATTTGAGTCACAAACTCTATTAATAATCACCGGAACAAAATTATTCTTCCTTTCAAAGATAAAAACTACTCATCACCATTTGTTACTGAAAGAAAATGACCTAGCAAAGAATACAGAGAAAGATTGGGAGTATCAGAGAGAGACCAGTATGGATTATTTTGAACAATCGGTAAGCAGTTATTTCTTATGTAGAAAGAGACTAGTGAATATTCTATACTATAATATTTGATTTTTATTTTATTTTTTTTCATTTATTGAGATTGAGAATGCTGAATGTAATTTAGCACTTAACTCGAGAATTAAATTGTTTAATATCAATAAAATCTCATTATAATCTCTATTTAGTGCTTTGACTTGTAACCGCAATGAAACATTCACTCAAAAAAATTTTGGTTTCATCATTAAAAATAATTAACATTTGTACGTGATTTAGTATAAGATAATATTCACATATAACCTGCATAGGTGTGACAATCAAATTAAAGTATAAGATATGCAGGATTTAGTATCATATACCATAAATATAACATAATATAACATTCAGATAACATATAAACACTAGTCAATGTTAGGAATTTAAATATTCAATATAAGAACAACACACTTTTTTTATTTTTTTTTAGATGTACTCTACAAATATTATATGTTCAAAAATATTTTATTTTCTCAACAATGAATCAATAAATTATTAAAACACATCTTTATGTTCATTTGGTTTTATAAAATTTAGTTTCATCATTAAAAATAAAATAAATTTGTGCATGATTTTGTATCATATAATACCAGTATAACATGTATATAATAAATATGTAAATTGGTTTGTGTTAATGAAAATTATTCGTTATCAACATTAATTATGAATAATTTCCGTTCATATATAACCTGCATATGTCAAATAAAAAGCTTATATGGTAGTTATTCTAAATTATTTTAAATAAATTCAAATTATTAACGATTCCTTGATTTTAGAAATTTAAATTAATCAATATCTTAAATTAGGCAACTATTAATTATACTCAAAAAGTAAAAATGAATATTATGAGAAAATAAAAACTTTGAAATGGGGAGAATGGACTATATTTTATGTCTTAGTTATAATGGTAATTAAATATGATAATATAGGAATTTGAGTCAAAAACTCTAAGACTATATTTGGATTGAGGAATTTTAAATAAAGAATTTTGGACAATCCATGAATTTAGGCTAAATTTATCATTTGACTACTTAAAAAATGTCAAAATCTATGGATTTTGCAAAATTTGTCTTCCATTAAAATCCTTCATTTTTTGTAGATTTCATTTCCTACCTCATAAGTGGAAAAGTCCAAAATCCATCATTTTTTATTAATGAGTGCTTCTTGCCATATTTTTTTAATTTTAAAATTATCTCTAATAAATTTATAATATTCCAACACTATCTTTAATCATAAAAAAAAAAAAGCAAAAATCAATTTCTACCTAATTGCTATTTTATTTATTTTTTGTATAATATAGTGTTAATATTCATTAAATTATTAATAAAAAATATTTTATTATCAGAGAGTACTATTAACTTTATTTTTTATATTTTTTATATTATTTTCCAACTCTTAAATAATTAATTTAATTTTTTTAATTTTTAAATATATAGTAGAATTGATTGTAGATGCTTAATAATAATAAATTCTCAATATTTAATAAAGGTTAAAATTGGAAATTTATTATTAAATCTATAAATTGTGGTCATTAAACTAAATATGTGTGTAAGGAAATTATAACATCAATTCATAGATTTTATAATCAAACCAAATAATGGAATTCTTAAAATTTATGAATTTAAAATCTATAAATTGTATGAAATTCATAGATTTTAAAGTCACATAATCCAAATGATGACTAAATTTATTAGATTGTTATGAGATGTCTAAATTTTTTGACAAATCCCATTCCTTATAATGTGCCTTGTGAAAAATGGGATCCAATAGCCATAATGAGGGAAGTTTGTGGGTTATCCTATATCCATATATTAGTGTGGAATTCGATAGGAAAAAATGGATCAATTGTTATATGTTGTACTCTGGTCCATACAGTATTATAGATCAAATTCATTATACGTGTAAGAGGCAGTAATAATTTTATAAATAATTTAAACTTATACAGTTATTAATTACACGGTGACATTTTTATAAATATTCATTATCTGTCATTAAATAAAGGTTCATTAGTTTATTAAAAAATATTCATTAGTTCATTGGTACTTTAGTTTATTGAGAATGTTTGTTACAAATAAACTGAAAAAATATTCATTAGTCTATTGAAAAAAATTCATTTAGGTCATTAGAAAAGATTTATCACAAATAAAGTAAAGTTTTATTAGTTTATTGAGAAGATTTATTGTTAATAAACTGAAAATATTTATTAGAATGAACTAGAAATTCAATAGTTTTTTAAAAAATATTCATTAGTTCATTAAAAAAATTTATTACAAATAGAGTGAAGGTTTGTTAGTTTAGTGAAAAGTTTATTACGAATAAACTGAAAAATTTCATAATAAATGAACTAATGGTTCATTAGTTTATTGCAAAATATTCATTAGTTTATTAATAAATGTTCATTTCTTATATTAATATAAACTCATTTTATTTTTGTGTACTTAATTTAATAGATATTTTTTTTTTGTTTTACTTTGTAGATATGAATTTATTAAATCGTCTTCAAAAAAACTCAAAATGTAACAAAAAAGTCGAAACAAAATGTATCGGAAAAATAATAAATCGAGACAAATAGCATCTGAAAATGAAAAAAATACGAAATAACTGTTGATTTTATTTTAAAATAAAATGAACATTTATCAGTAAACTAATGAATATTTTTCTAATAACTAATAAATATATATCAATAAACGAATCTGTATAAGTTTGTTTTATTTACAAAATTATTACCGTATTTTTATTATTTCTCTTACACTATTTAGTCCATAATACTCTGTGTACCAAGGTCCACAATATAATTTGTGAAAATGGATGGCCTTTAAACTATATTCTATATAGTGAATTATTCTTTTAAATTTGATTCATTGCAAATAAGTTTTCAAATTTTAAATTTTGTGTAAATTAGCAGCTAAACTATATTTTATATAATAAGTCGCCTCTCACATACCAAGTAGGCTCACAATTATAGTTTAAAAGCTCTAATATGTAAAGAACCTAATTACATTGAATTTAAAATTGAAAAATTTATTTACATTGAGTTAAAATTGAAGTGATAACCTTGAGGCTAATTTATATTTCCATCCAAAAATGAAATATCTTATAATTAATGGGGACAATGTTCGTTATCTCAAGGATTTCAGGATCTTACAAGCTAACACTGTCAAATCTCCTGTCGACAAGATGGAAAAGAAAATCAGATTCATGTATGCTTAATTATTGTGATTAATAGTATCAGAATCCAGATTCAGTTTTACATTTTTCAAGTTCATTTCCTTTTTCATACATGATTTTTATATATGAAGATAAGGTATCGTTCTTTTTGAGCTTCGCAAAATTTTACTACTCAAAGAAGAAGAAGAAAAAAAGTTATTGTTTCAATTTTAAGCCAAATGTCCTTGAAACTCACTAATTTGGGTTCCTATTGTTAGCTACAGAGCTTCGGTTATTTACTTATTTCTATTTTGGGATTGTTGTTGTTGGGATGGCAATGGGTGTAAATTTTGCGAGTATCCACTTTTATTCGTACCCATTTAAATTCTAATATGTAATTTTATTAGAATTTTGAGATGAATTTGGATTATAATTTTTAAATTCATTATGGATTTGGATATGATACGGATAGAGATTATTGAGTACCCGCTATTCGATTATATATATAATTTATTCTATTGAAATTTAATAAATATAATATTATAATTAATTATTTTTTATATGTTTATAAAAATCAAGAATTACAAATGTAATGAGACTTTGAAATTGGAATATAGTTTTTTTATTATAATGAATAATATATAATTTTATTGTTTTAATATTATTTTTGAATAATTTGATAAATTATTTTAATTTGAATGTATTGAATTAAATTTTATGTTTTATTTTATCTGTTTTATTTGATTTTGTGGTAATTTATAATATATTGTTTTTATATTTTAAAAATTTTAATTATTTAATTAGTTTAAAATTTTGAATAATAAACGGATGCGAGTATTAAACGGATAATGTTAATAAGGTTTGAGATTTGTACAGGTATTAATATTTCAATTTTTAAATGGGTTTGAGACAAATTCGGATAATGATATATATAATCAGATTCGAGTTTGGCAATTTTTGAAGGTACCTTATCCGTTACCATCCCTAGTTGTTGGGGTAAAAAAGGTAAATTTGTAATTTTTTTATTTGATTAACTGATTTTTTAAACTTTTTTTTAAAATTTATTTTTTTTACAAGAAAAATAATTTTATTGATTCAAATTAGCAATATATCGATAGAAACATATTTAAATTTACTAAAAATCATAAAGGATAAAATAGTGAAAATATTCACAATATCCAAATTAATAGCATACTAAATCGGCTCAAAATCTACAAATTTGATAATACTATAGTGACTAAAATACATTTGATTCCAATTCTACAATATATTAACAATCATAACCTGATTTGTTATTTCTGTTATATTGAATATGTTTTGCTTATATAAATCGCTCATACACACAAAAATGCTTCAATAATATGACAAACAAAAAATTGCAATAAGACGATGAAATTATATGATGCAATAAGAAATTAGATATATGTGAAATAATCACTTATTTTATAAATAAATTAATAAAAACAACACAGATGGATGGCCTAAAACCATCCATTATTACTTCAGGAAGACGTGGCTAGAAAAATAAAGAAAAAAAATGGAGAGAAAATGAGATTAGAATTTCAAATTTACTTTTTAAAAAATATATATTTATTTTTTTCAAATATAATTTTTAAAACTAAAAAAATTAAAAAGTATTTTTTTCTAAATGAACGCTCAATGGACATTTACCTTTTGATGAATGAGTTTGAAAATGCTTTGAAATCTTATTCGAGAAGCAAATTTTTATATTACATTTATAATAAATTTAAGCATTCTGTTATTATAAACTAAAATTTAAGAACTAAAAATAATATAAGTATCAGTTAAGTATACAGTGTACCCATATATTAGCCTTGTAATTATAATTGAGTTAGAGACTGGAAAAACAAAAATAAATATTAAAATAATTTGAAAACGAAAGTTGGGAATTATTCTTTTATGGATAATTTAGTATCTGCCACATTTAGTGAGCACGATTGCTTTAGCTACAGGCCTACTATATAGCATTAGCAGTTCATTTGAAAAAGTACTGCATTTGCCCTGCGTAGGTGTAATCTGGGTTTTAAATAATAGTTTTGCTTATTGTATTATCCGTAGATATCATAAATTTTAAAAATTATTTAATAAAAAAATATTGTATTAATATTGAAATCGAATATTACGTGATGGACAATATATATTGTATAAAAAAAAATAATTAAAATCCCGAGTTTAATAATATTTGAAAAGAATATTTCACTCGTGTCTCAATTAATAACTTGAAAACCAGAGATGACCTTTTTGTTCATTTAATGATCTAATTAAGCTTCAAAATGAAAAAGAAATAAATGATGAGAGAAGAAATTAGGGAAGAAGGGCCACATCATAAATCACATTTAACAGTGACCCATAAATGGAATCTCAGCTTTTTTTAATACCCTCATCCCCAATATATTCCTTCCATTCAGGACGAAAAAGATTTTCCACTTTTTATTATTTAATATTATAAATATATTTTTATTTATATATATATCTAAATATTTTTATTTATTTCTTCAATTTCTACTTTAAATAAATTTTAAAATTAATTAGCATCTATATGAATATTAAATTAAAATTTATATTAAATAATTATTTTTAAAATAATAATAAATGAATTTTAAATAAAAATTATTAATTTAATTTAATTAATTTTTTCAATATATGTGAAAATATAATTAGATTTATTTTTTTGATGGGAGATGGAGTATATAAGATGAGAAAAAAATTCAGTGATTTTCATTCATAATACTCTAATTATATAACTCGTAATAACTCAATATCTGAAAAATTATTTATAATATAAAAGTTCTTAAATTATGTAAATCGTAATAAGTCAGTATTTTAAAAATTATTTGTAACACAAAAATACATCTATTTTTATTTTCTAAAACAAAATATCTCAACTTTTATTTTGTAACTAAATAGTATTTATTTATTTAACAGTTAGTCTTATTAATATAAGTGTTATATGAAATATCGACATCAAATAAATTTTAATAAAAATAAAATTAGTTATAATATCCACGTCAGATAATTTTCAATTTTGCTAGCTGAATATAACAACTAATTTTATTTTTATTAAAATTTATCAGGATATTTTATGTCATACATTTGTTAGAGAGACTAAGGATATGTTTGGAAATACTGTTGAATGTTCAAAAAACAGATTTTGAATTTTTTGATTTCATTGACTAATTTATTTAATTTTTTATGAATTGTTTTTTTCTTAAATCTGCTTCTGAAAAAAACATTTATTTATCTGTGTCTACCAAAAACAGTTTTTAAAACTAAAAAAAATTAAAAATATAAAATTTTTCTCCGAAAAATATTTTTTCTAAACAAATGTTAAACAAATCCTAATAACTGGAGACAAAAGTACTATTTTGTACAAAATAAAAATTGAAGTATTTTTGTGTTATAAATAATTTTTAAGATATCGAATTGTTATAATTGATATAATTTGGGTATTTTTATATTATAAATAATTTTTAAAATATTGAATTGTTATAATATATATAATTGCAGGTAGAATTAAAAAAAAAAAAAAAAAAAAGTAAGAAAAAAGAAAAATCCACAACTAGTCAGCATACCTATCCTTGCTGTCCCCTTCCGACATCTTTGCCAACTTGAGATAAATAATATCTTCAATATTAGGGTTAAAGACATTAATAGTACCGAATCTTAATTTGATGTAAAATTAGTATCAATTTTATTAAAAATTAATCAGTTTATAATCTAAATTCATATTTTAATATGCCATATATTTACTGACAAATATGTTATTATAATAGTACTAAAATATGAATTTAGATTCTAAAAATTTGCAAATTTTTGAAAAAATTGATACTAATTTGTATCACATCAAAAAATTTAATATCAAAATTAGATTTGGCAACATTAATATTTTTAACCCTCAATATTACATTACTACCTTTGGTAAATAAAAGGAAAAAAAAAAAAAGAATCAGATGCTAGCAAAATTATAATTTCATACCTTAAATCCCAAGAATGCCCCTCCCATATGAAACAACACCACCCTTTTGACAATGATTTATATGTCTTTTCACCTATGCAATTATGTGCCTCTAAATTACTAAAATAGTCACACACAAAAAAATCCATATTTTCATTAAAGAAAAAAAAAAATTTAATCCACCGTGTCAAAAAGAGAGGATTAGGGAAGGAACTAGAGGGGTGGGTGCGATTTGTTTTCTTGCATAGGATAAGAGAAAATATATGAAAAAGAAAAAATCTTTGAAATAAAAGTTGTGGCTGCAAATTGCCTATCAATTTTGCTGTCCCACTTCATTCACTGTCCTAAGTTCTTAATTTTCCCCTCCTTCTCTCTCTTCCCACTCAAAGGGCAGGCCTTTTCGGTTGCAAAATAGACCGAAAAAAGCTCAAGTCCAAATTTATTTCGTTGAAAAAGAATTATCATCCAATAGTAAGTAATCATGTAAAAGATAATTGCACAATCCATCCCCTGCCCTCCAAAATCAAGAGTATTTTGTTCTTGCTTATTGGCTAAATTCTCTGAAGTGTATTGTCATTAATAAAGAAATTTTCTTGGTAAGTTTCAGGGAAACACGAAGGAAGAAAGAAAAGGAAAAGATTTATATAATTACAGATGAACAGATAGATATGGTACGTAGCTGATATAGAAAAAAAAAAAAAAAAAAAAAGAGTGGAGGGTGTGTTTGGTTGGTGTATAATTGTGGTAGAGAGATGTCAAGTGGCGGGTGTAGTATAGTTTGGTTCAGGAGAGATCTGAGGGTGGAAGATAATCCAGCACTTGCAGCTGGTGTCAGAGCTGGTGCTGTTGTTGCTGTGTTTATATGGGCACCTGAAGAAGAAGGGCATTATTACCCTGGTAGAGTCTCAAGGTGGTGGCTTAAACAGAGTTTGGCTCATTTGGATTCATCTTTGAGGAGCTTTGGTACTGCTCTTGTTACCAAAAGATCAACTGACAGTGTTGCTTCTCTTCTTGAGGTTGTCAAATCTACTGGTGCTACTCAGCTCTTCTTCAACCACTTGTATGGTTAGTCTATATTCATCTTCTTCTTTCTCTTTCTGCATGCTGGCCTCAGAGTCTATTTAATTAAGGATGTTGAGTTTTAGAATATAATTTCGTTTTCTTTGATTTTTCTTTTTGGGTTTTGTTTATTTTGATATTTTCTTTTATTTTTCTGTTCTTTTGAAGTTGCCCAATTATATTGAGATTTTGTATTGTGCCTTTTCAAGAGTTGGATAATACCAAGACAGTTGCTTGTTAAGTTTGCATGAATTGGGTATTAGTTTATTTTGATCAATCAGAGACACTCGAGTTCCTAATATTGTTTTCTATCGGCTGATTGATAATTCAGCTATGAGATAAATTGCCTAAGAATTGGGCTCAGATAAATTGTGATCCTACTGTTATGTTTTCTTCTTTGCAGGGTTTGTGTATGATTGTTATCTCCTTATTTTCTAATGCAAGCTGCATTTAGGATTAGCTGAAAAAGAAGGGGATGGGGCTGGGGGTTTGGGAATTTGTGTAATCTTGTTTTGTGAAAGAGAGGTTCATTTGTTACATTCTTGAATTCCCATTATATGAATTAGAAATAAAGCAGTAAGGGCAATCTTGAATTTCAAAATTGGTGGCAATTTACTGTTTTTCAGATCCACTGTCACTGGTTAGGGATCACCGGGCAAAGGAGGTTTTGACTGCTCAAGGCGTAGCTGTACGAACCTTTAATGCGGATTTGCTTTATGAACCGTGGGATGTTAATGATGATCAAGGACACCCTTTCACAACCTTTGCTGCCTTCTGGGAAAGATGCCTTAGCATGCCGTATGATCCAGAGGCTCCCCTTCTTCCACCTAAGAGGATAATCTCAGGTTTGTCCTCTTTCAGTCATGTATTCAACCTGTCTTTTTCCACTCATATTTCCCCCATATTTGTGTCCAGGAATCAACATAGTTCTAATTTGGGATATGAATAGTTTTTTTAATTTTCCATTTACAAACTGGTCTCATATGTTGCTGGCATTTCTAGGTGATATATCTAGATGCCCTTCAGACACACTGATATTTGAAGATGAATCAGAGAAGGGAAGCAATGCACTGCTTGCACGAGCATGGTCGCCAGGGTGGAGCAATGCTGATAAGGCTTTGACTACATTTGTCAATGGACCCCTAATTGAGTACTCTAAGAATCGTAGGAAGGCTGACAGTGCTACAACGTCCTTTCTTTCACCCAATTTGCATTTTGGGGAGGTCAGTGTGAGAAAAGTCTTTCATCTCGTTCGCATCAAGCAGGTTTTCTGGGCGAATGAAGGGAACAAGGCTGGTGAAGAGAGCGTAAACTTGTTTCTTAAGTCAATTGGTCTCAGGGAATATTCAAGATATCTGAGTTTTAACCATCCTTACAGTCATGAAAGGCCTCTTCTCGGACACTTAAAATTTTTCCCATGGGTTGTGGACGAAGTCTACTTTAAGGCTTGGAGACAAGGTAGAACTGGTTATCCATTAGTTGATGCAGGAATGAGAGAGTTGTGGGCCACTGGTTGGCTACATGATCGTATACGAGTTGTAGTTTCCAGTTTCTTTGTAAAGGTTCTACAGCTTCCATGGAGATGGGGAATGAAGTATTTTTGGGATACCCTCTTGGATGCAGATTTGGAGAGTGACGCTCTTGGTTGGCAGTACATAACCGGTACTCTCCCTGATGGCCGTGAGTTTGATCGCATTGACAATCCACAGGTGCAGAAAACACACATTTTAGAACCTTAAATTCGTTTGGTTTGCGTTAGATTGGCCTTTTGTGCATTCACATAATCAGTCATACATATCAATTATTCATGACGATGTGAATCATTTGTGATATGATTATGTTCTATTTTCTTGCAAATTGTTAGATTAATTTACAACTAATGCATGATTCAAACAGTCAACCTAAAATAATTTTGTGAATTTCACCGACGGTACTTAATTATGCAAATTGTAACAATTTAGTTTTTTAAATATTATTTCAGTTATAAAATAAAAGTTGAGATAATTTTATATTACAAATAATTTTTGAGATAATTATAATTATATAGTTTACAGATACCGGCTGTAAAATTCATCCAAAATAGGAAGTTTATGTGAATTTTGTCCTAGCAATAATGCTGATATTTGTGGTAGTGGCCAAAGGGTCACACCAGCCAGTAGTGATTTGATAGATATCATATCTCCCACTTAAAGGTATTACTATTGTTGGTATGGCCTAAATTAAATTTAGGATTGGTGATTTTGGAAGAGGAATTTAATCTAGTTAGTAACATAGATTAAACTTGTGTATCGTTTTATTTAGAACTTAACTTTGAACTTCCAAGTTTCCAACTATTGATTTCCTGCACTTAATCACAAGCATTATTTTTCAAAGCTTTCTAGAAGAGAAGTTGAAAAATCATATTTAGATTCCATCTTGACTTTTTTTTTTTTTTTTTCATTGCTCTTTTGTGGTAGGTATTCCCTATTTGATTTTCATCATATTTCCTAGAACACTAGGAAAGTCAACACAAGTCTAAGAATGCACCCACGGCACTATGTTTTACTTTATGTATGTCATCTGTTCAACCTTTTGTGAAGCAGACTTGCTGCAATAATGTCTCATTCATTGATTGTTCTTCTACAGTTTGAGGGTTACAAATTTGATCCCAATGGAGAATACGTACGACGGTGGCTTCCTGAACTTGCCAGGCTACCTACTGAATGGATACATCATCCATGGAATGCTCCTGAATCTGTACTCCGAGCTGCCGGAATTGAGCTGGGATCAAATTACCCTCTCCCGATTGTAGGGATAGATGCAGCCAAAGTCAGGTTGCAAGAAGCACTTTCAGAAATGTGGCAGCTAGAAGCAGCTTCCAGAGCTGCCATTGAGAATGGGACAGAGGAAGGGCTTGGAGACTCAACTGACTCGGCCCCAATTGCTTTCCCCGAAGACATACAAATGGAAGAAAATCATGAACCTATAAGAAACAATCAACCAATTGCAATTCGGCGTTATGAAGATCAGATGGTTCCAAGCATGACTTCTTCCTTGCTAAGAATTGAAGAGGAGGAAACTTCTTCAGATCTTCGAAATGTAGCAGAAGATAGCAGAGCAGAAGTGCCAAGGAATGTAACCATTAATCAAGAACCAAGAAGAGACACTTTAAACCCTGGTTTGACACAAACTATTCGTAGTAACAACAATTTGGCACATTTTAATGTTCTCAGAGGTCTGGGAAATACTGAAGATTCAACAGCAGAATCTTCAAGTAGTAATATTAGGCGAGAGAGGGATGGAGGTATAGTTCCAGTCTGGTCTCCTCCAAGTGCAAGTTTCTCAGAGCAGTTTGCGGGCGATGAAAATGCCATTGGAACAAGTTCTTATTTGCCAACGCATCCACAATCACATCAGATAATTAATTGGAGATGACTGTCTCAGACTGGGTAAGAAGTAGATCTCTAAAAGATGTCGCCTGCTGTCCGTTTCATATTAGTCCGCAAGTTCCTTTTGCTTAACGGTTGAAGTTTCATGGTCTGAAGAGGTTACATTTGACTCAGGAATCCTTGCAATGTAGGATTTTTTACAGGCACTCTAATAAAACTTACAAATAAGTTTTGTAGATCATTAAGATTAATGGATTTATTTGTATATAAAAATGGAGTCGTGAGAATTTTCAGGTATGAATATTAATGATTGTACCTGACCTTGCATCTCTTCTCCTCTTAACAGGTAAACCATATTTTCATGGCTAGACTGGAAGCTAGGAGGACGCAATGACACTTAATCCTGCAAGTTATTGGGTCAATATAATGAATTCTCACGTGTGTCGTTACCCACCATGCTCTTCTCATTATTGTAATTAGATTGGTTGTTTGACCTTTAATGTGAATGATAGTCCAGAGGGACTCAGGCTGCTCATCTGCAATACTTTTTCCCTGTACTTGTACCATAATACATAGTTCTGCTGTATAGTGTTTATAAGCGAGGATGAGAGCGGTGATAGGGATTTGTAGTTCTCTGATAAACCAAGGTTTGTGCTCTTTTATTTAATTGGTTAGGCACATAATTTATTGTTATCTGTGCTGCTTCAGTGATTCCTGGCCGTTGCAGAGTTTTTTTTTTCTTTTTCTTTTTTTTTCCTCCTCCTCAGCTGAATGCCTGAAATTAAAATTGTCAATCATCTTTCGTTAATGAAGTTGGAAGAAAATCGAGGATTGAAATATTAGTACTTGTTGGACAGAATGGAAAATATTGAGGTTAAAAAAAGGGATATATTTTAAAATTGTCTTACAGATTTACAAACTTGATCATCTTGAATTTCTTCTTCTTTTTTTTTTTTCTTATTACACTGCTACTACTTCATACATAAAGGTACAGTAGTAAACTGCCAAACCATCAGAGTCATGCTTTTGTGCATAATACTTCCATCTGTCTATTGTTCAAATTCTCAGACACACTTCTTGCTGCAGTTGCGTATAGTTTCTTTTATGTTTCGGCTGAGAGCAAAGTGATAGTTCATAATGCTAATGGAATTCACCACTTGGCTAGGGAAGCATATCTAAGGATCAGCTGGTGTATAAAGATGATTAAATACGCTTTTAGTCTTCTCTTCAGGTTTTTCAGGCTCAGATACCCTAAGCATTTGGTATGCTAGGGCTGCACCCAATGCTCCAAGTATAGGGGCAACAATAAAGACCCAGAGATTCTTGTAAACACCTGATACAATTGCAGGGCCTATGCTTCTCGCAGGGTTCATTGAAGCTCCGGTGATGGGCCTGCAAAATTCATCAAACAGGCCGTATTACACTGGCTGGAATGATTCAGTATAAAGCTTTAAGCAATGATTAGTGAGTACCCGGCAACCATCACATTAACCAGCAATATACCGCCAAGTGCTACTCCGGCAATGTCTTTATTCTGGCTTGTTCGGTCAGTGATTCAGAATCAGTTTAAATAGAGACAAGGCCAAAAAGTAATCTCAAGTAAAATCAACTGAAGAATATGAGAGATCATATATACCGCTCTGTGATCGGTAGCAACAGCACAAATACAAAACATCAAGATAAATGTGATTATGAATTCCCATATTATAGCTTCGAGATGAGAGGTTGAATGCTTATACTGGGTCATTGCTGCTTCAATATTATCCTTGTCACTGAACAAGGCTTTGAGGGTGAGACTAGCAACTGTTGCCCCCAGTACCTGAGCCAACACATACATAGGCACCTGTACAAACAGCAATATCCGAAATCAGGTAATCCGAATGCAGAATCTAAATATGTGCTAATAATTTCTCACATGTTTCCAGGAAAATTTGCTTGCGGCAGCTAAGGCAATGCTAACTGCAGGATTAAAATGTGCACCAGAGATATGACCAACTGCATATATTGCTGCCATCAGAACTACACCCCACACGATTGCTATACCCAAAATTGTTAGTTTTTCATCAGTAAGAGCAGCTCCACAGCCAATAAATATAAGAATATATGTACCAAAGAACTCTGCAAGAATCTGCACCGACACCAAAAAAGAAGACATTATGATGATATTTAAATTGAATTATCGGCAAAGCATTGTGTATACCTTCTGGAAACCGGATGGAGAAGCATCATCAGTGATGAACCATTCGCGGGACGGACTGGCCTTAGCTACTGAAGCAACTGGGCGTTTAGTAGGGAGTTGAGTTTTAGGTGAGAAGTCACTAACGACCGAAATCGAATTCGAATTCGGGCTAGCCATTTCTGCACTCAGGAACTATACCACAACTGAATTGCTAACAAACCACCCACAAAAACTCTACTTATATATACTGGATTGGTGGACTGAATCAGTCAACAAGAACTGTTGTCCAGCTTGTTAAGTAAGCAATTTAGTTAATGTAATCTAGTGAAATTAAGATAGACTGATTCCATATATGAGGATGTTATTATGTTGACGTTTTATAGCGAAAGGATGGACTAATATAGAGTGTTTAAGGTCGACCAGATTAGGATTTAACGACAGAAACAACAACGGAGTAATCTAGTTGTTGCTTAGGATGTAATAATTAGAATCAATTGATATTTTCTATGATCACTGAAAATCCATTTCACATTCTTAGTCAGCACCGATGGAGTTAAGAACTAAACCAAAAAGGAGTCCATAGATGGAATCTTAGTAGATTATCAAGGATCTTCTTACGAGAAAGCGAACAACTTTTCTGCATGGCCATAAAATTCTCCATTGATTATTACGCCATATTGGTTTGATTCGAACTCAAAATTTCTAATTATGAAAAAAATATGCTTTATGTGGCATCTTGCACGCCTTGAGGGTATTTTAATTTAATTACTAAAAAACAAGACAACTGGTAAAGGAATCATGTATTTGAATGGAAACTATGCCGTGGAGTCTCAATAATAAGGGGAAAATCGCCCTAGCTTGTTGACTTTAATTGGTATATTATCTGCCGTCCAATATCAAAAAAAAAACAATCATAAGAATGTGGCATTAAATTAATTTAATGCCTAATGCGCTAAAAGCAAAATTATTATCGAGAATATCTCCTCTTACGTACCTTTTGGCATTGACAGAGCCACTGTCTCTGTTCGGGTTGATTTGAATCCTCTGGTTTGTTGGGGTTAATATGATTTATCCGCAAGCAGAATTTAGAGCAAACGAGATCATACTATTACTACCAGCATTTAGTTCGGGATGGAATCGATCCAATTGACTGGTCTGAATTAATTATTAAAACGCAATGAATCAAGACAGAAGTTTAAGGTAATGGGCCTCCTTATCCCACTCCAATCGATCCAATCTATCGTAGTCAAAGATAAGAAGATAATGGGCCTCCTTACCCCATTCCCCTTATCTTTTGATCCTTGAACTATGACCTTTTTTCCATTTTGACCTTAAACTTTTACTATGCTTTATATAAGGTCTAAATAGGGACTTATCGCCAAAAAAAAAAAAAAGATAGTTTAGGACTTAAAAAAATTAGCACACATTATGATTGGGTCATTGAACTATTATTGTTTTTTTTTTTTAAAGAGTCACTTCTTAAGTATGCTAAAAAATGTTTAAAAATTTAATAAAATATAATCAATATTTAAAGACTAAATGGAAAAAACTAATAATAATTCAAGTACTAAAAAAAATTCGAAGAAAATTAATTATTTTTTCTACAAAAGGATAATTGTTAAAAACAAATGTCAAATTAGGTTTTATTATTGTCAAATTAATTCCATATATATATATATATATGTCAGGACCTACAAAAGTCAAAAGTGTATTCAAATTAATGTGCAATGAACCAACATTTTCGGTGCCCATTTTATGCAATTAACGTTTAGTCCACCATAACAAATGATAACATTACAAGTACTCCTATTATGAAATTAATACTTATTATTTTCTTTTCATTTTAAATATATTACTTTTTTTTCATCTATATTGAGTATTATTAAATTTATAAACTTCTTATTGTACTTTATATTAATATGTTTTCTTATCAATTCTCTTAAAAAATAAGTAAATAAAAAATATGCAGTATATTCATTTAATTTTTGAAATATACATTTTAAATAAAAAAAAATGGAAAGAGATAATATATTGCTACCAATTAGTAAACGTATGATTTTTTTTTTTTAAAAAAAACCCAAACATGTCATGTTTTTGTTTTGTAGGGGACCCTTTCCCACAAATTTATCTTCCTAATATCTGGAACTTAATCTCAACATTCAATTGTTTTGCCCAATTTTATGGTTAATTTCATTCATAACCATTGAATTTTCCTCTTATTATATTAAAATTATAGAACTTTTTTTCATCTTAAAAAAATTACAAAATTATATATTTTTTATTTCATTAAAGTCACTCTTACCAATTTTACGGTAACACGTCAACCGGCACGTTAAATTTCTAGTGATATATCGGCTATCATATTAGATTTCTAATTACCCATATCAGAAAATTGATTGAAAGTGACTTTAGTGAAATAAAATTACAGTTGAATAACTTTTTTAGAACGAAATTTTTTTTACAATTTTACTACAATAAGAACAAAATTCAATGATTATAGATGAAATTAATCTCTCAATTCTATATATACCGGCGATGCAAATTCAATTGTTGCATTTAGAAAAATTTATTTATTTATTTCTCATTGTAATTAAATTATGAAAAAAAGTATCGAAGGAAAAAGATATTTTTCACTTTCAATTATTATCAGTATGAATGTGATAACGATAACATATTAATGAGAATTTTTTTGTTTAAAAAGTAAAATAACAATTTCCCATAATTAATAAGCAAGCATAACTAAGTTGAAGTTGACGTAACGAATGTATTAATCTAATTATAGATATGAGAGGAAGAGTCAAATTTCTTTGGCAGGAAAATCATATTAATGCAATGAGTACTGTTGACCAAATCATTAATGTATTTGTATTATTTCAATTTGCAGTTTTTTTTTTCTTTTTTTCGAAATTTGAAAGAAAAAAAAAAAAAAAAAACCCTTTTGGTGGACACTTTTGTGGCTTGTGCAACAACCTACTAGGCGTAAAGAAAGAGTTGTTGTAGCATAAATCTGAGTCGTCAAAAGTCTATTCCCACAAGTGGCAGCATTAAAAAAAATGCTAATTTTAATTTTTGATTAAATGATGTTAAATAACAACTATAAATTTATTATTTAAAATTTATTATTAAATAATTATAAATTTATTATTGAACAATTGTAAATTTATTATTAAATAATAATAGATTTATTATTAAATAATTATAAATTTATTATTTAACAACTGTAAATTCATTATTTAAAAATTATGAATTTATTATTAAATAACTGTAAATTCATTACTAAATAATTGTAGGTAGATAACTATAAATTTATTATTTAATAACTACTGTAAATTTATTATTTAATAACTGTAAATTTATTATTTAACAACTATATAATAATTATAATTTTATTATTTAACAATTGTTATTACTAAATAATCGTAGATTTATTATTTTACAGCTATATATTTATTATTTAATAACTTTAGATTCATTATTTAAAAAATAAATTTTAATTGAATTATGAATTTTTACTAATCAAACTTTTGCAAAATCGTATTATCAACTAAAAATATATTTATTCATTTGCAATCGAAAAAATAAATCGACCAAAAAAAAAAAAAGTAACAATTCTGGTAAATTAAAAAATTGAGCATGTAGTTCATGCACTAACCAAAGAAAAAATCGAACAGTTAATGGGCCTAATAAGTCATCACTGAACAGCCTGCCGTTTGTTCGGTCTTTTTTCTTTTTTTATTATTTTGTATTTTCATTATTAAAAAGTGAAAACACAAAGCACTTGTGATAATTGATGTCTTTCTAACAAAAAGAAAAAAAAAATAATTAATTAGAAATTATTGAAATAAATTTCAATTTATTACATCAATTGCCAAAAATAATTATTTTATTTATCGTTTAATAAGTTATTTATATTAAATATTCCAATACCTTATCCTGTAAAAACATAATTTTGTTCATATCAAACTTCAAAATATTTTATTATTAAACTAAAAAAGAATCGTATTTATTTTTTATAAAGGCAATTTCATGAGTTTTATATACAAAAATTTAATTTTAAATCACTAACAAACTCTATGAGAAAGTAAAATTATTTGGTTAAGATCCTTTTTGGGTTAGCTGATAACTAAGCAAAAAATAAATTAATAACTACTGTGAAAAATTATTCAGAAAAATTAGATACATGTTAAAAAATATTTTTTTTTATAAAATATAATAATTCATATAGCTTATCACTTTTTATATATTGATTTTTAATACTTTATTTATTTTTTCATAGTACCTGCTATCTACTTTCTAATACGAATCTCATAATATAAAGATAAAATATATTATTTATAGAATAAATAAAATAATAATAAATATTTATCTTGCATATTTTTATGTCTAAAATAAGTGTACAGAAATTAAAAATTTTAGCTAAAAAATATAAAGTAGGTTTCTACATTAAAGCGGCAATGGGGAGTCAAAATTGTGACCTTTTTGTGAATTTGGAGGGGAAAAAGCAGAGGGAAATAAGATTTTGGCAGTATTTGGAGAGAGATGTACTTTGTACAGCCAAAGGAACAACGTAAAACAGTTGAGCAGCAAAGTCAACAGGGAAGAAGTCTGCTTTAGTGGCAGCCTTTTTCTTTATTTACTTGATATTTCTCCTTTCCCTTTTTTTTTTTTGAGTAACCAATTTGGTTGAAGTCGTCTATGAAGTGAGAGAAAGAAGAAATATCATTTCTACGGAAAAAAAAAAGAGAAAAAAAAAAAATCAATCATATAAGTGTTGTTCGATTCCTTCACCAAAAATCCTTTCTTTCTATCAAATTTAATAGGAAAAAAGAAGTTAATTTTTATTTATTCAATTGCTTGTGCAAACTAATTAGAATCATAAGGAAGAAATAAGGCAGTAAAACATTTGCCACCAGGCGACGACTTTATGCAGGGCCCTTAATTGGATCGCTAATCGGTAAATCTCCTGCACCCAGTTCTTTGCTTTCACTTTTTTGTTAGGGTTTTTGTGTGTTATGCTTTCTTTTTTCCCTTTTTTTTTATGATTGAGTTTTGGATTTTGATGGTGCAGATTGTGGATTTAGGGAGGTGGGTTTGGCCTAAAATTTGGGTTAGCGGTCAAATAGTGGAGTTGGATGGTGGAATTTAGTTGAACTCCCTGAAATTGGTGGGCATAGTTTTACTCTTATGGATAGGCTGTGCTGTTTTGGTTCTCAGGTATGATATTATGGTGTTAAATGTTTGTGAATTTGGGCCTATATATATGTTTGTATTTCACTGTCTTAGGCAAACTTCTGCTTAATAAATGTTCTTTTTTAGGTTTAATTTTTTAATTTTAGTCTATGTAGGTGAGATCACCTACGTAATGATCGAGGAAATTGTTCATATTGAATTTAGGTGTTAAAGAACGATTTATGTAATCTTGTAAAAACTTATAATTGGTTTATTTGATCTGCGTCGGTGCTTTCAAATATTTACCTTCTTGTTTAGTTATTCTGTTCGAGACCATAAATGCCTAAGTTTTTTTAGTCTTGTCTGTACTTGCTAGTTTATCTAATCTTGTAAAAACTGCTTGCGGTGGATAGATGTATTAATGATTTACATTATCAAGTTATTCTATGCAACTCATTTCTCAAACTTGATAATTTCCTCATCTTATTTGATTTGTTAAACAAATTAAATCTATGCTTCACTTGCTTGGAAAATGGAGCTATGTTGTACCATTTTTTCTCTGTGTTGCGATTGTTTCTCTCTCATCTCTCTTCATTGTAATTGGAAATTGTTGTTGTGTGTTCGCAAATCCCTGTTTACCTCTGAGCCATGTGACGTTTAAATTGAGATCGTTTTCCATATAGCTTGGAGGACGTTCATCATCAAGCTCTGGTAAGGGGAAAAGCCATGAGAGTTTAATCAAGTTTGGTTTTAGCCTAATAAAAGGCAAAGCTAATCATCCCATGGAGGATTATCATGTTGCGAAGTGTGTGCAAGTTCAAGGACATGAATTAGGGCTTTTTGCTATTTATGATGGCCATTTGGGAGATTCTGTACCTTCATATTTGCAGAAGAATTTGTTTTCCAACATCCTAAAGGAGGTGTGACATCAGTTTCAAACTTCTAATGCACAGCCTAACATTTTGGTCTAAGTTAGTTTATTAGTTGGAAGCATTGTCTTTTTAACATCTTATCATTTCATGATTCTAGGAAGAGTTCTGGGTTGACCCCAACAGAGCTATCTCAAAAGCCTATGAGAGGACAGACCAAGCAATTCTTTCTCATAGTCCTGATTTGGGCCGAGGTGGTTCCACAGCTGTGACTGCAATTTTGATAAATGGTCAAAGATTATGGGTAGCTAATGTTGGAGATTCAAGAGCAGTTCTATCAAGAGGAGGTCAGGCAATTCAAATGTCTACTGATCATGAACCTAACACTGAGCGAGGCAGCATAGAACACAAGGGTGGCTTTGTATCAAACATGCCAGGTGTTCTTTTTTCTTCTTCCCCTGTTAGCAATTGTTGATTATAAATATTTATGAATACCTCCTAATCAGAAGTTCACACTAGAAGTTATTTTTCAGAAAGATTAACTGGTCAAAAATGGCTAAGCTCCTTTTCATGTGGCAAGCCTCCAATGGAGATATAGTTATGACCTACTCAAGCTGTAGATATAGGATACACATATTTTCTTTTTAGGAATTCTTAAGCGATTGTAAATTTTAATATCCTTCGTTGTCTATAAGATAGTAGAAGAGTGAATTGTCTATGTGATTTGGATTGTGATATTGTGTGGCTGCTAGTTAAGTTTGATGTTAATTAGAGTTATCTTTAGAATGAATTCGTTAATTAATATAGTACTCGATTCAAACAGGCTTTGGTTCTTAAGCTCGAGAAGTAAAGATTGCTTTATTCTGCAAGCAAGGCAGTATGAAAACTTCCATGCGTATTTTAAAAGATTTTCATTTGATGTCAGCTCCCTTCTGATAATCAGATCCCTTTTCCCTTTGGAATTTTTTTCCCCTTTAGGGCTGATTGTCGAAATCTTTGATGACAGTCCCATCCCATGTGTTTGATTTTGAGCTTAGGATAGGAATTTCATTTCATGGATTGGCATAGCAGTTGACAAACTATTTAAGTTAAAAGGATGTTTTAACGACTCTGTGATTTCCTCATAACCAAGTATAAATAGGAGTTCTAGCAACTCTGGTAGCCACAAAGAAAATAATGAATTATAGGTGGAACATTTTTTAGGTGGGTCAAAAAGTCAAGTTTCAAATATACAAGAAATGCACTCAAAAACTGAAAATCTCGAGAGTTTTGAAATATTTTAGAGAAAGAAAATCCATAAAATTTTTTCAACTTTCAAAGTATACCTTTTTGGGATAGCTAAAGTGGGACTATTAGAAGTCCATGCATCAAAATCTGCTATATGAGTACTTGAAATATCAGAGTTTGAAGAATTAATGTAAGCACATGTTTTGGAGTTCAATACATCTATTCTGTTGAGGCTCTGCCTTTTTTATGGATGCTTGCAAATTGTGATGCCCACCTTTAATCAAAAATGAAATTCCTTTCATTTCTTAAGGAACTGTAAGGGCCCGATGCTTGTGATTGAGATATGGGTCAATTTCCAGTGAACTCAAATCCTGAATTTGTGGAAAGCTCGAGTCTGTTGGTTTCTCTCTGACCTGTTGTAAAAATTGTATGAGGGCTCATTAGAGAAAAACCTTCAATGTCAAAAACTAGAATTTATAAGCAAACTGCTTACTTCTTTTTCTTTTTCTTTTTCATCCTCTTATTATATATTCCAGTGTTTACAAATTTGAAGAAAACATCCGCCAATTGAAGAAAGACACTGCCTCCATGTTTACAGCACATGTGGTAATCTACACAAACTAAAGCTGAAACTTGAAAAAACTAAAACTTAATTGAAATAAACAAATGTAAGGAGATAACCTTGTCAAAGTTACTAAACTGGAAGCTGTCTGACTTCCCTCAATAATTAGCTCTTCCTGTGTTCATGAGCATAGTGCTGTAGACATGAATTCCAGCTGAACTTGGCTGCTGAACAGGAGCCAACGTGGAGAACGTTCCATAAAACCCTATGCAGCCTATTTTTTTGAGCCAAGGTATTGTAAATAATCAAAATCTCTAATTAATAGCTACACAGGTGTGGAATCTTATGTATCTGCAGGACCTTGAAATTTCTCTTAAAGTTAACTTAATTTAGGATATTTCTCTCCAGCAAAGGCAGGCCAATTTGGGGAAAAATAATTGCTTTATAGATGGAATAAATGTATGAGGTAATTCAATGCTTGTTAATTTATTGAAATTTTTATTCACTAAGATCTCGAGCTGATTTTTTACTGTTGACTGTACCCACTTGTCAGATTAAACTGCAGATGCTTTGTTCAAATGCAACAATACATTGCAATATTGACATATTTTATTTTTCGCTTCCAATTTATTAGTTGAGGTTAAAGAAAAAGGACTTGTTTTCTGTCCCCAAAGATGTGAAATATCTGTATTTGTGATTTCGAGGAACTTTACCTTCAGTTTTTAGCATGTGAGTATAATATGATGGTAGGATGAATTTTGTAATTTGCGTGCCTCTGGTTGTAATATGAAATCTTCTCTTGGAAATTTATATGGCTCACTTGATGGTTTTGTATCTACTTTTCAAATATTCATTGGTTACATTAATCAAAAAGTTTGAGAATCAGGTTAATCCTTAGATAGTATTGTTATCGGACTTTCATTTGCAACTTATTTTCAGGAGATGTCCCTAGAGTTAACGGGCAGCTGGCGGTTTCTCGTGCCTTTGGAGACAAGAGCCTTAAATCACATCTGCGATCAGACCCTGACATCCGAGACATGATCATAGATAATAGTACTGATGTCTTAATCCTTGCAAGTGATGGCCTTTGGAAGGTAAATTGTTTCAGATTGTTTCCTTCTTGTAGTTGAGTTAGTAGTGACCATCTAGATTGTTTGTTTGTATCAGAAAAATGTTCACAAAGTCCTTTCTTTTTTCTTTTGTTATGCAAATAATCCAGGTAGTGTCAAATCAAGAGGCTGTAGATATTGCAAGAAGGATTAAAGATCCATTGAAAGCAGCTAAGCAGTTGACAGCTGAGGCATTGAAGAGGGACAGTAAAGATGATATATCATGTATTGTTGTTAGATTCAGGGGGTAAAAATGCCTTTTGAACACTATCGTTCGACAGGCGTCACATATATACCTATTGTAAGAGTTCCATTACACAGGTTGCGGATTTGTGAATTTGAAAAACGACAATATACATACTTGGCTGGGGTAACCCTAAGGGTCTGCAGTGGTTTGGAATTTGCCAAAGGAAGTTAAGAGCAGAGGCGTTCCCCATAGTCTGTAAATTTATTTAATTGATCAGGTTCTGCTGTTTGATATTGTTTGATTTCTTTATGAAATTGAGTTGGAAATTTGATGTACATTGTCTTCTTATCTGCAGAGAAGATATGTATGTTTGTTTTGATGAAGAATATGGTTTTGATTGAAATTGAAGGAACTTCCAGATTAATTTCAGTAGGGTACAGTAAGTGGCTTCCGTCCTGTATCCGCCTGTGTTTTGAGCCAGAATCGGCTTCATCAAAATTTCTGTTAGATACTCAGATTGCCTAATCAATCACTGCAAAGTTCAGTGCACTAGTTCATTCAAGGAAAGCAAGAAAGCATATCTATAAATGGTTATATGCATCTAATTATTTTAAGTTCATATCATTTTAATAGAAAATTTTTGTGTAGATTGAGTCTATGTAGTTTAAATGAATCAAAGTGTCAAGTGTCCAAAACAATGCTCTTAGCTATCTACTTCTAAGCACCAGAAAATCATGTAGTTTTGTTCCTTTTTTATAATAATAATAATAATAATAATAATAATAATAATAATAATAATAATAATAATAATAATAATAATAATAATATTGCAGCTATCAACGTAAAAAAAAAGGAATTTGGACACAAATTTTCCATTATACAAGGTAATTTAAAATTTAAGTTCATATGAGTTCCATGTGGAGAAATATGAGGTGACCAAGAATTTTTTCTATCAATACTTCAATTTTTTCTCTAATTTTTTTTTTCTTCTCTCTTTTTTTATACACTACTAATTTCGTTCACTATCCAAACGACATCTGATTATCACGAAATTTGAAACACAACTAGTTTTCTATCTTTTCATCACTCCAGTAATATTAGTTTTTCTAAAATCCAACCAAATTTGTAAAATCAATAAGGAGAAAATCGCACTGTCATAATTTCTCCATTTATCCTTGTATTTCATTTCAGCTAAACAAAACCTAAAGAGTCTTGAATTGGACCATAGTTGAAGTGGCATGATGTTCCCGTTTCTCCATTAAAACCGAGAGTCAGTTCAAGGAAGGGAGAGTTTTGGTGCTTCAGCTTTAAGTTGAAAGTGATTAAATCATGGCTGCATGTGGAGTCTATAGCATGTAGAAGATGAATTTGCTCTTACATGGTGATTCAACAAACGAAATGGGAGTTGTAAATGCGAAAGAGAAATAAGTAAAATACAAAAACACAGTAGAAGTTTGTTGAAATAAAAAAAACATACAGTTATTTAAAGAAAAATTCTTTAAAAGGAAGGGTTTGGAGTAATTTTCTCCAAAAAAATATGCTTAAGAAAAGAAAAGCACTGTTAAAATATTAAGGAATCAAATTTAAATTAAAAACAGAATTTTATAAAAGGTGTTCAAAACTTTTTTTCAATTTTATCCAAAACAACTTTCTAAAATTACAACAATATATAAATTGTAAAATTATTCCAAAATATGTCAAGACAATATATCTTAGGTATATATTTGAGATATTTTGGTTCAATTTTTACAGAAAACAACAAAAAGAATAAAAATAAGAATAATTAAATCATTAAAGAAGTAGAAGAATATAATTCAATCAAAATTCATAACATTACAAAATTTCAAACAAATAGTTTGATATACATTTTGGAATATTTTAGATATTCCTTGGAAATATATTAGGAATTATTTAAAAATACATCTGGAATAATTTGGGTATATCCCGGTAATATTTTTGGTATATCTTGAGAATTCTCAAAGAATTCCGTGGGAGGTTGGGTATACATTAGTTTGATATACATTTTGGAATATTTTAGATATACCTTGGAAATATATTAGGAATTCCTTAAAAATACATCTGGAATAATTTGGGTATATCCTGGGAATATTTTTGGTATATCTTGAGAATTCTCAAAGAATTCCGTAGGAAGAATTCTCTAGAAATATTTTGGATATACATTGGGAATACTTTTAGAAATTATATGAGAATGCCACGAGAATATCTTGGGGGTACTTAAGAAATTTTTTGGGTATAGTGTGGGGATAATCTAGGGATACCTTAAGTATGCATTTAAAAATATTTCGGATATATTTTGGTAATGCTTTTGGTATAAATTGAGAGTTCCTTGAGAATTCACCGGAAAGAATTCCCTGTAAATACTTTAAATATATTATAGGAATAGTTCGGTATTCCTTTGGAAATTATATAAAAATATTTTCAATATATCATAGGTATATTTTAGATATAATTTAGAGATATCTTAATAATTTAAAAAAAACTATACCATTTTTCCAAACTAAAAACAAAACCTGGACAAGCTAATATTTAAAAAATAAATAAATGAATAAAAGAAAGAGAGAAAATTAGCCACAGTCATCCTCACTAAATCACAAACAGCATAAGGGGCCAAGATTTCCCAATATTGCCCATCTTCCATGAATTAGCTCGCATTCTCTAAAGAATCAAAGTAAAACTGCAGCTCATTCTTCACCAAGGTCTGATCCGAAGAATCAAAGTCAAATTGTAACTACTCTGTCGGTTTATCTAATCCGAATAGGAAAAGCCCGCAGTCTCTCTAATCATGCTTCCGTCGAGCCATTCCGATGGGATTGCACTAAAAAATCATACTAGTGCTCTTCTGTCTCTGGCTTTGATGGTGAGAGTAGAGAAGGAAATAGTATCCTTGGGCCATACCTCTGAAAATGAAAATTTTAAAAATTGGTACCAAAAAAATTTATTTTCCGTATGAATGGAAAAAAAATGGAGATAATTTCCTCAATTAAAAAAAAAAAAGGACCTAACACAAAAGTGGCCCAGGCCCAACTACAAGGAGTGAAACCCTAATATCCATTTCATATCCCCTATAAATTTTATTGCAACCCAGGCAGAAATGCGTCCTCAACTTTCTCCTGGTATTCCGTCAGGGTTTTAGGGTGATATGTTGCTGTTCTCATGGTAAGTTTTCTTCCTTCCCTTCTCAGATGTAGAATAAATTGAGAAGGAAAGAAGGAATTGCCTCTCCTTTCGGCTGCAAGGGCTGAGATCTATGGATCGATTTCTTGACGGCTTTGTTCTGGAGGCATAAATCAAAATTTCAATATCCAAGGAGTTTGGGCTTCTCAGATTATTTGCGATTTTATGCGCTATGTTCTGACTCCCTTTTCTTTGGAACATATTTTATTTCATGCTTAAATATCAATTTCTTCCATAATCTTCCTTTTCTTTTGAGCGATTATTACATTACAGTAGCTGGGAAAGAAGAGGGTTCGAAACTGGTTAACCGATATGGATTTTTTGATTGTGAGTTTGTGATCAAAATTAAAGATCAGATTTTTTCCAATCTGTGGTTTGCTCTCGTATTCCTGCAGCTTCTGTTCAGAAGTCTAATAATAAAAAGTATGGTGTAAAGGAAAAACAAAAACAAATGATAATATAAATTTAATTTAAAAATCTACGGGAGCTTTTTGATTAATAAGCACAACTGAGACAGAAATATCGAGCAATTTACTTAATATGTTCTTCATAGTTCATATAAAAAAAGAATAATTAACAATTATATAATTGAATATGGTATCATTTTTAAATTCATAAAAATTTAAGAATTATGATCCATTCATTAAAGGGTAGAGTTAAATAAAAATTTTGAAAAATTATTTTATTTTTATAAAATAGATAAACTGGGGACTAATTAAAAAGCAAACCTAAAATTTGCTGGTAAAGCAATGCATGATGGGAATATGAAACGGCGGCGTTGCTGGATGGGCTGACCTACCTCTGTCTTGACCTATGTGGCTTTGATTGATGGTGTTTTGCACGTTGCAAAAAAAAAAAAAAGGATATGATTATAACTTAATTTTTTTTGGTAACATCTTGTTAAATTAAAAATTGATCTTCTTTTTTTTTTTTTGGGTTTTAACAATTGAATAGTCACGAATTAAATTAAAAAGAAAAAGAACTTGTATATTTATATAAATAAAATTAAAATTAAAATTATATAAAGATGAACTAAAAAGCGCAACAAAAGGATCGACTCATCACCACATCTGTTGAAATTGGGCCGATTAGAATTGGTCAAATCGAAAATTTGAAGAGGATGGAAATAGAGAAATGCTGACTGGAAGAGGGGAAATCTTTTCTAATAATCAGAGTCATTTGAATCTGATTGTACAAATCATATCAGAAATCAGAAAATATCCTAAAACAAAATCCTCTTTCTGATTTTTCGAAAATATCTTAATATAAAAAAAAAAAATCTAGAAACTTCCTCCACTCAGCATCTATAAATCTGATCTTTACCTTTTCGCTTAAAACTATCAAACATGGCAGTTTCTTTAGAGGCTCTAGCAATGGCTGGTGTTGATCACTACAAGTGCAATATAGACCTGGAATGGTGGCAGAAGAAAGATGGCGAAGAAGTTCCCACCCATTTGCTTGCTGACAGATATTCTTTATGTTGCCTAGCCAACCTCAATCTCTGCAAAAATTGTAAACCCGCTTCTTCTTCTTCTTCTCTGCTGTATTGCTTGCCAAATAGATGCACGATGAGGACAATGCGTGCAGCTAAATTGGCTGATTATTCCAAAAATCATAAAAAATGCCGCTTAAGATCAATGGGAATCTCAGTAATCAAAGCAATAACAAGGCTTCTTACCAAGATGAAAATGGCCATCAAGAATGTGGTCAGCCATCCTAATAATTACCACTATGCATGGCTGACTTGTTAACACTGTTTGTGTGCCTCCCCACCTGATTATATCACTTTATGACTCTCTTTTGAACATTTTTTGGTTTTCTTAGTTTTCTTTTTTCTTTTTCTTTTTTTTCTAGTGTTGTTTCTTTTTCCTTAATTTTCTTGTTCTTGATTTCTGACCCTAATTCCCTTGTAATTGTTCATAATAAAATCTATTTTATCTAACAATTCTTCTTGTTTAGTTATATATATATAGTGAGAAAAACAGCAAATTTCTTTAAGTGTGGTTGTGTAAGTTTGTGGATATTTGTCAACTATTTTTTTATGAGGAACATACAAAATACCACAAAGATCATGTAACAACCGTTCTTTCCTTTTAATATATGTGTTATACATCATTCATCTCAAATTTCAATTACTACCGAAGAAATCACCCTATAATCTTTAGGTTACAGAAATGTGATGGTTGAGAGATTTGAAATCTTTATTTTTCTTCTATTTTTGCAGTTAATGTTTTTATTTATGAACCTTTTTTTTTTTTGAAATTTTAAAAAATATGTTGGTTTTTATTTTGTTCAAAAATCACGAGGATAAAATTAATTGATAAGCATAAATAACTGCTCATCAATAATGCAATCTTTTGTTGCTCTTTGTGTTTGTTAAGGAAAAAAAAAATCTTACAACAAATATAAGAAAAATATCAAAACAATACTAACTAATTTATCAGGAAAGATAGATTCATTTTTTATTTGTTATTTTGATCATATTAATTAAATTTTTTTATTTATATGAAAATAAAAGTGAATTTATCATTTTTAGGATGAAAATAGTAATAAATTACGTTGAATAAGGGACTTCTAAAGGGAGAAAAGGAGGGGTGGGGAACACATAGCCATGAAACATGTGGTGGATTAGGATTATCAATTCATGGGAATCAATTGCGAATAAGGTTGACATGTGACATTTAATGGCATAGTAATTTATTAATGTCACCTACCATCATTTTCTGGAGTGGACCGATCTATTTCTGTGAGAATCACTGGATGCCTGAGCTGCTTTCTCCTGATCTATTCCTTCCCATTTTTCATCTCTATAGTTGTTTTATTCAATAAAATAAGCACCATATCTTTAAGATAAAATTATGTATTATCACTTTTAATTTTTCCAATTTAACGACAAATCCAGCCCATCAGTCCATCAAGAAAATGTCTATGATACCCAATTCGTCCAATTATTTTCGCCTGTTTAATTTCATATAGGTTTCTTATATGGTTGATTCTGGTAAAAATGAACTGTTTTGGCTTAAGAGAGGCTAAGAACTGGTGCTAAAAACGGTAGCTTTTCACTTGAGCCTCTCATTATTCAAAACGCAACGTGTGTGTGAGGATGAGAAGCCGCTTGAAACCGCCATAAAACGGCGTCGTTTTGAAAGGTTGTCAACACAAAACGCTCCACCTTGAGAAAGCTGAGGAGTTCCTTCAAAATGCACCAAAACAACGTTGTTTTGGATGGTTACCAACACAAAACCCTGCGTCCTCAGAAAGGCTCCACGTTTGCACCGTCCCATCCCCAAACGACGCCCTTCACATCTGCACCGCTCCATCCTCAGAAAGGCTTCGCGTTGGAAGGAGCCAGGGAAAAGCCATTTTCGGTAAGGGAAGGGGAGGGGAGGGCAGAGGCCTCCGTGGATTTGTTGTTGTGGTGGTGGTCTCCATCATCGTCTTCCTCTCCTATGTCAGAGGCGAAGTCGAGTAAATCATCCATGAAACAAGCAGCTGGGTCAAGAGACTCCATGTTTAGCAAGAGAGAGAGGCTTCCTTAGAGAGAAGAAATGAGGTTTTGGGGGCTAAAAGAGAGAGAGGGAAAGGTTATTCCTCCTTTGTTTTGCGTTATATTATCAATTCATTTCGCGATGGAGTCGAAGGTTTTTGGGTAGGAACGAAGATATGACAATTTTTTGAGAACTTCCCTTTTTTTTTTTTTTTTTCTTTTTCATTTTTATTATATAATAACATAAGGAGAAAAATATTCTGAGTCATATTACTTCATAATATTAATCCAAATATAAAATTATGCAATGATATATATTTGCTAATGCTAATAACTGATTTATGTATAAAAGAAATCGAAACTCAAACACTTACTTCTTCACATTATTTTTTCTTTAAACAAAGGAAAGTGGTCATTTTTTTTAAACGAAAACAATTTCTAATAAAAATATATTATTGTATGACTATTAATAAAAATCAAACATTAAAATGTATTGGTCTTTACTTACATAATTACATATTTTTTCATGATTAATTATATATTGCATTTTCATGAAATTACATCTTATGATGAATTGCATGTAATTATAAATAATAAATTATTTTTTAAAAATTAAAATTTTTCAAATTATACTAAAAATATTGTTTTTATGAAATATTTTCTGATCTGTCAAATTGTATACATTATATAACATATACTACTCATTATATTTCTATCATGTTTATTATATTGTATAAAGAATTACCATATTATATTGCAAATACTATTTCTATTTTTATTGATTTATCTGTCATTCATTGCTATAGATTAAGATAGTATTAATAAATAAAAAATTATATACTGCTATCTTTATTTATATAGATATAAATGGATGTTGCTATTATTATTATTATGATTATTATTATTATTATTATTATTAAAATTTATGAAGTAGAGTGTGTTTTCCAAATTGTTATTAGTAATCTTGTTAAGATCATTACAATTTAACATTTAAAATGATGCACATATTTAAATATCACAATCTAACCACTTTAAAATATAAATTCGGTGAAAAAACAGCGTCTTCAGAAGCCATATTGCTAATAAATCCTTTAACGTCAAATCCACAAAATATTGCCTAACTGTAGTACTTAACCAATACATGATACATATAGTTCTAAATCTTCCAAATTCTCTAAAGATAGTCATGCAATACAAACTATAGACAAATAGTCCACCAAAAAAATGTATACCAAATAAAAAAAATAATATATTATATTTAATATATTTCATTTTATTTTATGCAAAAAAATTTAATACTATAATTTATTTTTTACAGACCGGAATATGCTTCCTCAAGTAAAGAAAAAGTTTATTACCTTCAAACTTTTGTTCTTAAAGGAAAAAAAAAACTATTATTATTATTATTATTATTATTAAATGCAGGTTCACATTCATCTGCCTGCTACTTCACATTCATCTGCCTTCTACTTCTACTGTCAATCCCTCAGTTTACATATTTCAGATAACTTAACAATGTATTATAAATAAATTTATTATATACACCATGTAATTTCAACAATGTATTATAAATAAATTTATTATAAAATCGTGATAAGAGATTTGTATTATATAAATATTTTGCATTAATAAATATTATACTTAGCTATTTATTAGAAATTATTATATTTATACACTATGTACTTATTTTAATTTTTATAGCTCGACACAATATGAGGGTAACTAACTAGTTCAAACAAGAAACTAAAAACAGCTGCTTGTAAATCAAAATTAACAAGCGGACTAAAACTATATGGTATTAAAAAGGCAGACCGTGAACTGCAACAGAAAGTTGAATTATGTTCTAGAAAGCAAAGGCAAGACAAATGGTCTAGAAACATGTCCAAAGCAAAATAGATACAAGCCAATGGTCCACCGTTCCCTGCAGTACTGCTGCTAACACGATCACTCTAGCTCATCCTTTCCTCTCCAGTGAACCCAATCTGAAAGAATTTTGTGCCAACTAATTCTGCAAAATAAATGATTATAAGTGGTCATGGTACGAGTAATAACACCCAATAAACTAGAAGACATCGTGATAATGTTCAAACATGCTAAAGTCAAGCCAACCATATGGTAAATTATAAGGAGATTATGACCTGTCCAATTCAATATATTAACATAATAACATTGTATCTAAAACTTTGCAGTCCAAAATCCAAATCCTAAATGCATCTGGTTCTTAGAAACATAATTATATCCAAAACAAGGCAAGTAGTATACTTCTGTTTAGCAATGCCTTCAAGTCTAACTGTTTTGACTAGGATGGGCATATCATAACATATTCAACACTAAGATCTTGATCGAATACAAATATTTTACATCATATAAATGTATATATATACACGCATGCATATGCATAAATATTTACAGAGCTCAACTTTAGCTTACCTCTACTTGAGGTTCATCACCTTTAGATTGCTCACCTGCCAAATGGAAATACATTCAGTAGAAAAGAAAGCATCAGTAGCCATTATGAAGATTAAGACTGGTGAAACTATCTAATTCCATCATCAATAGCCATCTTAGAGACACCTGACACCCAACTCCAAGAAAAAATAAGATAAAAACAAAAAAAGGGAAAATAAGTCCTCGTTAGAAAATCTGGAACAATGCCAATTATTAAGTAGTAAAGGCTAAAATCCCAGTAAAGGAATAGGCAACATTTAAGATACAGTGTCAAACCACTAGGCTGTTTTTGCATAAATACATCTTACATGCCACATTGAGCTCTTGCAAGTTGTAACCATCAAAACACAAGCTCAAAAAGGTCCAAGAAGGGTATGATCAACCTTTAAGCTAGATCTTTTGATATTTTTACACTAAACTAAAGCTGCGAACCTGGCCATGCCTTCACTCTCCACAAAATTTTAATCTAGCTTCTTCTTAGGACATCAGAACATTAAGTATTAAGAACTTTAGGCAGGAGAGTGCTACCAGTAAGCACAAAAATGAAAATTCTTATAAAGCCTCAAAATTCAGAGAAAATTTTCTGCATCTGATTTCAACACACTGCTAATTTCCCTAAAGGGATATAGGGGCAGTTACCTCCCTCCTCTGGCAGATCTGATGTCCATAAAGTGAGGTTATCCCTCAGAAGCTGCATAATTAGGGTGCTATCCTTATATGAGTCTTCATTGAGGCTGTCAAGTTCCGCTATTGCCTCATCAAATGCTTGTTTGGCTAGGTGGCAGGCCCTACACAAAGAAGATGGTAGTTGAAAAAAATGGTACAGAATTTACAGCTGCTACAACAAGAATAGTATTGGCATTCACAGAGAGAGAGTGAGAGACCCTTATTGACCTTTCAGGGGAGTTCAAAATCTCATAGTGGAAAACAGAAAAATTCAGTGCCAGGCCAAGTCTTATTGGATGGGTAGGGGGCAAGTCAGAGGATGCAGTGGCGGTGGCAGCCTGCATCCCAGGGAATCGGAGAAGTTATCTTACTAAATGATCAATCACAGTCATACTTAAGTAATTAGAGATCATAAAATGATATGAAGAAAAAGAAAATCCAACAGGAGGAAGAGAATTGCAAACACCTCATAAGCTTTAAGGGACTGATCTGCAGCTTCTTTACGATCATCAGCAGTTATAAACTCGGCTAAATAACGATAATAGTCTCCTTTCCTGCCCCATACAGAAAATAAATTTAATATGTACACATCAGAAAAACAAATACTGTAAGCTCAAGAACCATAAAATAAGATTAAACACAAACTAGAAGATATAAAATGTAATCCATGCCAAATACATGGCAATAACATCAAGATAAAAAGCCTCAGATGAAATAACAGAACCCAACTGCAATTACTCTACTGAAATCCCTTGTTACTCTACCGAGATTCCTAAACCACCATGATTTCTACATCCAGAACAAATTTCAGTGCTACAGTATCCCATCGTTTTCCTGTGCTTATTGGCGCCATTTAATCATTGAAAATACCAAGTAATCCAAATTAAGGCGTCATTTTTTGAATGTTTATACATTGTACTTGTGAAGGTTCTAAGAGCAAAGGCCTACTTTTATTTAATTTTAATTGTCATAGCTTTAAAGGTCAAACAAATAATGAGTGATAAACATCTTACATCTTATAATAGAAAACCGTTGATTCCCCTGTGGTGGAGGATGGAAGAAGATGCTCATCAATTACTGATAATATGTCGCTGCAGATCTTCGATAGCTCGTCTTCAACCCTCTGCCTGTATTCTTTTATCCTTTTCACATTTTGTTCATTTCCCTTTCCTTCCTCCTTCTGTTCAATAGAAGACAGTATCCGCCAAGATGCCCTTCTTGCACCGATGACATTTTTGTAACCCACAGACACCAGGTTTCGCTCCTCCACAGTCAATTCTACATCCAACTTAGCAACTTTCTTCATGGCTTCAACCATTTCTGCAAGAGTTCCACACAATGAAGGACAATATCAAACACAATGAACATCATTAACTTCAAACCAAAGTAGCGGTAGTCTCATATAGCAATTGATGGTTTCACTAAAAACCATAAACCCAGAAGAAACAATACAACACATGAATCTCTCATTCTAGGGCTCGTAAGCAACCTTGAAGCTAAAAGAAACAGGGAAAACAAAAACAATAATAGAAAGTGAGAGATCCATCAAAGGACCGAATATGATTGATCAAGAATAGGAAATTGGGCGTACCATCATATCTCTCAGCTTGCTCTGCAAGTCTGGCTAAGTAAACCTGTTGCTCTCTCTCCTTCTGCATTGTCGCCCTCTGGGGTGGGGTGCTTCAGTCTGTGTGCGAGTGAGATTTTTGGTTGAGTTGGTTCTGGTGGCTGAGTGGGCAACTGCTATGGCCAATGAGATATGTCAGAGGAATACAAATGGACCGTTGGATTAGGTAACCGTGTAGAATCGACGATCAAGAATTGGTATTGGAATTTTGAGTTATGATAGGGAAATGCCAGCCATTAGTGTTAGGGTTAGAAAGAAATATGAGCGTTAGATGTGCAGTTTCGGTGAATATTGGGGATCGATGTTGACCATAAAGACCGCTGACCAAATTGTCCGCCTGTCTGTCTGTCTCTTGTGTGGGGTAAATAAGATAGGAATTTTACAAAAAAAATAGGTGTTAAAATATTTCTAAAAATATTATTTTTTAATTTTTTTTAAAACATATTAATTTTTTTAAATATATTAAAATTACCTAAAAATATTATAAAAATACTATATTTATTCAATATTTATTTAAAATTTATTAGAAAATTAATGAGAATTACAAAAAAATTTATCCAATATTTATTTAATATTTACTCAAATTTACCTAATATTTACTAGAAAACTAATAAAAGTTAAAATTATATGAAATCTACTCAATATTTACTAAAATTTTCCAAAATTTACTAAGAGTTTCTAAAAAATTAATAAAAAAATAAAGTTATAAAAGATTTATTCAAGATTTATTTAAAATTTACTCAAATTATATCTAATATTTACCAGAAAAGTAATGAAATTCGAGTTATACAAGGTTTATTCAACATTTATCAAGATTTACCCAATAATTATTCAAGATTTATTTGAGATTTACCCAAAATTTACCTAAAATTTGCTCAATATTTACTAGAAAATTAATAAAAAATAAAGTTACAAAAAGTTTGTACAATATTTTCTTAAAATTTATTCAAGTTATACCCAAAATTTACATAGTTTTTACTAGAAAAATTAATAAAAGTTGACGTTACATAAGATTTACTTAATATTTACCAAACTTTACTTAACAATTACCGAAAGTTAACCATAAAATTAATGAAAATTGAATGTACAAAATGTTTATTCAAGATTTACCAAGATTTACTGCAAAATTAATAAAAATTGAAGTTTCATAAGATTTATCCAAAATTTACTCTACATCCAGTCAATTTATTTACTAAAAATTATAAAAGATACGACAAGATTTACTAAATAAATAATTTTAATTAAGTTAATTAAATACAAATTTACATATTTTTTAATTAAAATTTGTTCAAGATTTACTTTGCTAATCAACTTTATTAAATACAAATTTATATATTTCTTTTGTTAATTAAGTTAATTAAACAATAATTAAAAATAAATAAATGTTTATATAAAAATAAATAATAGTCATACAAGTTAATTAAATTATTAATATTAAAAAGATGAAAAAATATACTAAATATATAATAAATTTCATATTTAAAAAGAAACAAATCAATAAAAATAAAAAACCAGAAAATGAGAATAAAAATGCAGAACAAATGAAATTGAAATTAACTTTTCAAAATTTGTATTCTATTTAATTTTTTCCAAATTTGACTAAGTAGTTGGGCACACATTTATCTCGTAAATTTCATATTTAAAAATAAAAAAATCGGTAAAAATATAAAATTAGAAAATAAAAATAAAAATACAAAACAAGCGTTTGCAAAATTGAAAATAACTTTTCAAAATATGTATTGTGTGTAATTTTTTCAAATTTGATTGAGTAGTTGGGCCCACATTTGTCTCAAACTCTCTGTAGTAAAAATGAGAAATCAGTAAATATACGTAAATTTCATATTTAAAAAAATAGTAAAAATAAAAATATAAAAAATGACAATAAAAATATGAAACAAGAGAAGGCAAAATTGAAAATAACTTTTCAAAATCTGTATCCTGTGTATTTTTTCCAAATTTGATTGAGTAGTTGGCCCACATTTGTCTCGAACTCTCTTTTGGACTTGTGGGACTAGATCCAATGGGTTGGGTTTTCTGTTTATTTTAGTAAATTTTTATAAATACTAAAAAAAAATAGAAAATAATTATAATTTTACCACATCTCAATGTTTTTTTTTTTAATTTTATTGAAAAATATTTTCTACAATTACACCAACACCTCATGTATACCTTAAGTATATTTTGGAGATACCTTCTGCCGAAAACAATTATGAACAAATACCATAAAAGTTCGGTATATATTGCGCATACCTTAGGTATATTTTAGGGATACATTAGGCCTAAAATAATTGTGAACAAAAGTTATAAAAGTTTGGTATATTTTAGGCATACTTTGATATATTTTGAGGATACCTTCGGCTTAAAATAGTGGTTAACAAATGTTATAAATTTTGGTATACCTTGAGCATATCTTTGATATATCTTAGGGATATCTTCGGCCTAAAATAGTTGTGAACAAAAGCTATAAAAGTCTAGTATGCTTTGGGTATACCTTGAGCATATCTTGGGGATACCTTTGGGCTAAAACAGTTGTGAACAAATGATATAAAGTCCAGTATACCTTGAATATATCTTGGAGATACTTTCAACATAAAACAATTGTGAACAAATGCTATAAAATTTGGTATACCTTATATATACTTTGAATATATTTTGGGGATATCTTAGGGCTAAAACAGTTGTAAACAAAATTTATAAAGTCTGGTATACTCTTGGCATATTTTAATATACATTTGAAATTTCCATAGGAATACTTTAAGAGTATTTTGATGATTTTCACCCAACAAAAAGAGGAAAAATATATTAAATAACACAATAATTAATATGACAACAGAATATATATATATATATCAAGACTTAAAAGTCCTCACAAATCCAAAAATCTCTCAAATCAATTACCAAGAAATTGAAAATCCTATCGCTCGGTTTGTGAGCCTTTGTAGTTTTTGCTAGGCGAATTCAATGATTCTCGGAAGCTGATTTTGTTGTAAAGTCCAAGAGAATCAACTATAAAAAAGCATGCAATGTTCTGATATGGAATCTGACGAAAAAAAAAAAGTTAAAACTTAGTATTTCAATATCCTACTATATCTCCATTTTAGATATTTGAATTACTCAATTTAGATCGGTTAAAAAGAAACGATACAAAACCAATAATTTTCAGTGTAAATAAAAATTCACAAATCTAGTGATAAAACTGAAAAAAGAATTAAATTTTGGGTATACTGTGAAATTCATATTGTTTTTACCATTTTTTTGACTGAACCGAGTCATTAAAACCTCGACATTAGGCAGCCTTTTTCTCAACCCCTTCCCGCCATTCCATCTCTCGCAGTCCTGTCATCAGATTTGCACAATTACTTTTCCCTCTCTTCCAAAACTTCTCCTTCTACCAAATAGTGAAATTAGGGTTTCAGATTCCCATTCTGTATTTGGCTACCAGGTCAATTCAAATTCCAACGTAATAATTCTTCATATTAATCTTTGAGATTTTTAGGTATGATTATTTCAATGATAGTCAATGACTTTTAATGCAGGATGGCCAATCCCAATCAAGATTTCTCACAATTGAACATTTCAGAAGAAGAAAAGGACAAGCTTGTTGCGGAAGTGATTCGCTATGTGCTTTTTAAGACGCACCAGAACTGTGGGTGCCCTATCAAGAGGGAAGAACTTATTCAGATAGTAACTAAAAACTACCGCCAGCGTTTACTTCCTGCTTTTGTGATTAATGAGGCCATAGCCAAACTTTCTAGCATTTTCGGATTAGAGATGAGGGAGCTTCAAAGAGCTCGTCCTTCCTCTGCCAATCAGCAAAGTAAGCAACTCGTCGCTCTTTAAATTTTGTTCTTAGCATTTTTGTGATTGGCTTTACGTTTGTTCTTAGTATAAATTGATAAATCGCATTATTTAAGAATTGATGTAAAATAGCAACCAAAGATAACCTAATTGTCCAAAAATTCAAATTTTTATTACCAAAGCATAAACAGATTTGCAGTTTGAGAAATTTAATCAACGAACACAAACATATCAGTAACCTATCAGATACAACATATTACTGAGGACATCTGCTATGCAGCATGGAGCCTTCCCTTGCTACATTAATCATAGCATCTCAACATATAAATAATCATTAAAATTAATTAATTATAAAGATTCCATTGGAAAACAAATTAAAACACTGCATTCAACAATCGACAAGAGAGTAATTTGCTACTCTTTCTTTGGTGTTTCTGATTGTAGACCCACAAACAAGCTATCTCCTGGACTATTAATTGTTGCTCCTTTTCTATGATAAGGAGCATCTGATTCTGCTTAGCTTGTATCCAGTTATATGATAGTGACACTAACTTATTAAAGAATTTTCCTCTTACGTATCTCCATTGTACATCTGAATCATTTAGCTTCCTTCATGATAATGACCTTTGGACATTTTAAGTTGGATTTTATGGTCTATTTGGGATAACCGGATAAGTTATTTATGAACAGTATGCTTGTATATTGCTAAGAGAACATTTATTGGAGCGAGAGGAGCATGGGCTTGTAATTTCCTCCAATATACAATTGCTTGGTGCCTGTGCTAGGATGATGTTCCTTCTTTTTTTCAAAAAAAAAATTTTAATTTTATTATTACTATTTCTTCATATTGCCTCGTGTTTTGACTCTAACAAGGGTTTATGATGCATTATTTGCAGGTACTGCTGATGCTAAATCTTATGTTCTCATCAGTCAACTACCTGCTGATGTGTACCGGAAGTATGTTGAGGATGTAGATACTGCACATCTGACTGGTTTTACATTTGTTGTAATTAGTATTGTGTTCCTTGCTGGAGGCAAAATCCCAGAGGGTATGTTTGTCAGTTGTAATAATATGCAAATAGAGTGGACATAAACAACGGTACCAAGAGTTATAGGTTTTTGTTATGCAATATCCTTAATGTTCCTCCTAACTTTGAGCCATAACATTTCTAAATGTTGAGCAGAAAATCTTTGGCAGCACTTGAAGCGGATGGGATTACATGAAACTGATGAAAGTCATCCTGTCCTTGGAAACATTAAGCAGGCATTGGAGACTCTTGTCCAGCAAAGGTTAAAATTATGTGATCGGACGGTTTATTTGTGCATATGATGATTATTTTGCAGCAAGTATTTGCTATATGCTGATGACTTGAATTGCACTTTTGCACATTTGTGCAGATATTTGCAGAAAGACAAAGTTAATGGCCCTGAAGGTAATACTTTTGTCTATGAGCTTGCTGAGAGAGCTTTAGATGGTCCGGTTAATGAGAGAATCAAAGAGTACATATCACAGGTATTAACTGAAATTGGCACTTTATTGATTAGAAGATTACTTCAATATTAAAAAATTGAAACTGGTATTGGCAGATCGTGAAGAAGGATGTTGGAACTGTAGAAATTGACTAATGTTCTAATGCTGACTCATGGGAGGTAAGAACTGCGCACCATCTTCTTCTCAAATGAATTTTTACCTTGTCTGGGAGATGGTCACTTGCACTTAAGCTGTTTACTTTTTTTGCAGTAAATGATCTGAGAGTTTGCTTCTCAACATGGAAGCTGAGAAACACTAAATGTTGGTAGCTTTTATTAACATGCTAGGAAGAGCAAGGGCAAATAGGTTGCGTTGTGCATTTTGTTTAGGTTGCATTTCTTTTTCGTGAATTCCTTGTGCCATAGTTTGCAATGACGCGTGGATCTTGCGATGCCTAAGTTGCATATTGATTATGATGGCAAATTGTTCAGCGTAAAAGATTATCTTGCCGTTTTAATCTGTTTGGTAATTTTGGCAAGAATTTGTATAATTTTTATCAAGTCCAGGTACATAAGTTTAGAGGGCTGTCTTCTGTCAATTGAAACCACCCCCTCCCTCCTTCCACGCAGGAAAAATGCGTGAAAATTTTATTTAAAATTTCAGTTAATATATGATATTGTTAACAGACTACTACTAAATGAACAATGCATATAATTACTTGCTAAATGTACTTGAAACAAGTTATAAGTCTCACTTGTCTTGATTATAACTCAATTTAAGTGATGGATGTAAGTTAAGCGTTAAGGAATGTTTATAAAGTACACCCATCGTTAGAGTATAAACCATAATTTCCATATATTTTAAAAATATATGATCAGATACATTGAACAACTCCAATGGAATGAATAGCGGATGGGCCAGAGCTCATCAAGTTATGTAATAATATATAAGCAAATTGGATTTCTATTATTGCTTCTTCAATGCCAAAACTCATTGTGTACTAAATAATATGAACAAATGAGAAATAAATGCTACAATGTCAACATATTTCAGAGTCACAAACATTGGACCTCAAATTAACTATAATAGGGCATGGCAAGATGATTCAGAACAAGGTACTTCTCTTCCTGCATAGAATTGTTGGAATATTAAACATGTATAGTCCGGCGTTAGAGAAATATTGAATGTTTTCAGCAACATTAGCTTATTGGCGCACCCCTACTAGTGCTTGCATCCCCTATTGACACTGTAGCAAGGGACTTTGAAGCCCATGCCCTGGCATTCATTGCTCCTTCCTGTAAATTACTTTTCCTGCAAGGCTCTTTAAGAGAGTTAAGAACCTGTATCACTCGGTTAAGATATGCCCGAGGATGCTCCAACAAGCTTCCCAATCTCCAGTTTTGCGTGCGCCTTTGCCAAGCAAATTGTGCGCATGCTAGAAGAGTGGGGAAAAATAAATAAATCAGTCTCACAAGCACAAATGCAGTTGCCAGAGCCAAATATGTCTCCTGTCTAAATAAGTTCTCTGGAGATCTTGCCCATGAGAATGGGCAGCTTTCCTGCTCATTGTTATCATGCTTTTCATGGTTTGATGGGCGTATGATTTTGTCTAGGGACGCTTTATCCAGCGATGCAGTCTTGATGCCTAAAACCAATAATCAGATCCATAAGAAGAAACATTCTTCAGTGTGATACTCGGTGATAAGAATATAATATATTTGCCAAGCAGAAAATCTGCTAAAAAAAGGGGAAATATCAAATGTAGAAATCCTCGTGCAGTTTTCAGACAAAACATAAGATCTACAATATCCAAAAAGTAATTAACTATCAGAAGGATGAATCCATAGGCCTTTGAGTGGTCCATGTACATAATAATCAGAGCACTTATTTCATAAGTTGAACAATTGTTCAGCAGGAGATTTGAAATAGAATCATGCAACTTAGAAAAAAAAATTCTTACCTGTGACATCAGCATAAAAAGCAACAAGAGAACACAGAGTCCGAGAACCATGATATTGCTCATGCATAGTAGAATTTAAAATGAACAGAGTTGGAAATCCATGAACTCCATACTTCGAAAGTATGCTGCGGAATTCAATCAACTAGTGTTATAGTCAATAGACAACAAAATAAATTTCCAGGCCCAACTTTTTTCCTTTAATAATAATAATAACTCTAAGCAGATGATCTTGGATTACAAACCTTGGTCTGATGGATGACTCTTCAATTGCAAAATGAGGGATGGAAGGATACAAAGAAGAAAGGAGGGAGAAGCTTGGTCTAAAAGTCCTAGAGAAAGGGCACCATGATGCATAGAAGAGCACAGCTACATATTTGTGACTGTTCTTGTAGACCATATTTAATGCTTTTTGTAAAGAAACCTCATCACCCTTCACATAAGGAACATAATTTTCATCAATAATACAAACATATACATAAAATAGAAACAACCTTGCACCACCATGTGGCTCACCAATACTTCCCCATCAATGGCAAGAATTAAACAAAAAAAAATGCCCGCCATCCAGTAGGAAATACAAGTGTAATCTTCAATTACTATCCTTGAATCTTGCACTTAGTAACAGTGACGTCCCTAAATTTCAACTTGCAATTGAAACCCTAAACTTTAATCTTTATAACAGTAAAATCCGGAGTATTGAATTTTCATCCAAGCACCATTAATTTAATAACATGGCAGTTCAACCTGAATTAGTTAATTCAAAAAACTATTTATTCCTTTATCTTCTCTCTCCCCATATGGTGTTTGGATGGAAAATCAACACTGTAAGGATTCTCTGTCATAAAAATTAAAATTTAAGGGATTTTCTGTCACTAAGTAAAGTTCATGGATTTCACCGTTACAAAGTGTAAAACATGACGTTTATCACGTTAATAACCATTTTCAATTTCAATTCTACAGCTGCAGAAAAATTTCGGTCCCACACCAATCTCTATCCAAGTTGCATTGCTGATGTATACTTGTAGCAATAAAAAGAAGTACTACCCATTGAAACACCAGCTCAGGAGCTTAAAATAACATAAATATTTATGCTGGGGGTGTTCTTTGCTTCCAGAATCAAAATAAGGCATGTGAAAGCAATTTTATCATCATTTTGGTTAAACATAACACAAGCATGTTAAACACTTGGAACGAGAAGCAAGAAATAGCTAACTGAACTAAGCCTCTTGTTCAAAAAAATAAAAGAACTAAACCTAGCAGTTTCACAAGACACAAACAATGCGACAGAAAGTGGAGTCAACCTCAAATCAATAATTTTAGTCCGTATACAGATATAATTCTTAACCGCGATTTCAAGTTCCAACTTCGAAAAGGAAGAATGTTTTGCAACTACGAGCATGAACAAACAATCCCCAAAAACAAAGGAAGAGAAAAGCAATTTAATTTTCAACCCAATTAAGAAACCCAAGAAAGAGGAAATTTGAAAAGAACGAAAATTCACCTACCTCGGTAACGCCAACGAAATCGGGAGAACCATCACTGCCATCTAGAACGTAGCTTCGATCTAGAAATCCAAAGATCGAATCTAGAACATTCTCTCTCGGACACATGGAAACCATACTAGGGTCGGCTACGGCAGCGGAAAAGAACCTTCCCAATATCATCACCAGCACAAAGAGTATAGCGATCTGCCTTTGCCAAACCCTAGCTTCCATCCTTAAGGCAAAAAAAAAAAAACCCAAAAACTAAGAAGCCACACCAAAAAAAAAAAAAAATCAGGAAAGTCGAGAAAAGATTAAAAGGGGGAGAGATGAGAGGAAGAGGCGCATTTTAGCGTTTTCATGAAAGGAGAGAAGGAAAATATCTGAATTAATGAAAGAGGAAGGAAACGTCAAAATATGATTTTTTGAAACAATGGTGAGGGGTTAAGGATAAGAGAGTAGGTTAGGATTCTTTATTTAATTAAATAATGGAGAGTATTTATAAATTTATATATATTACAGACAGGTCAGGTCTGGTTTTGGAAAGGAGTAAGAGAAAGAGGAAGGTGGGAAGAAGATAACGAAAGGAGAGGATACGGTAGCGCTTTGGTTGGGGAAGAGAACTGACAAAGAGTACTATATTATATATAGTATTGCGTTTTGAAAAATAAAAAAAAAATTTTTTTTTAAAACTGTTTTTGAATAAAAATATATAAATGAATTAAAAAAATAATTTATAAAAAACTAATCAATTAAATTAAAAAAATTTAAAATATATTTTTAAAATGCTCTAGCATCCATTCCACTGACAGAGTGGTAACTGTCGTGTCAGTCAGTGTTCTCTCTCTCTATGTGCAAAAGCGAGTGCGTCAACTTGTACCGTCTTCTCTTTATGCGGTCCCAAATGAGCCAAGTCGTTTAACACTTTGGATTCTTTTTTAATTGAAAACAAAACCCTTAATATTTGTAGTCTTTTTTTTTTTTTTTTAAATTTATGCTCTATTTTTTTTTCTTTAGTAATTTAAACCCATTTCTTAGAATATTTTGCATTCAAATTTAATTAATTTTTCATCCATTTTTAGATGAAAATTTCTTAGTGTCATATTGATGTCAAATTTAATAATTTATATCTAAAACAATTGTTATTACTACATTAGTTTTAATTGGATAATAAAAATAAAATTATCACACTATTTATTACTACTCTAAAATGTGTATTAAAATATCACACTATCCTTTTTTTGTTTTGTTTGCCTTAATGTATTAAAAACAATATTAAGAAAATTATATATAATTATTAACACACGAGTTTTTTCCCTAATAGAATCTTATGGCCCAACATAATTCATTTCTTTTGTCAGTGTTAAAGATATTCAATTTTGTTTTAACAGTCCCGTCTAAATAAGTACTCGAAACATCAGTTAATAGAAGGGTTTCCTTCAACCTATACGAAAGTAACCCAGCTTGAGTAGACAAAAATCCGTACAAGAGTCCATGCCCAACTATCATGTAACATCCATAGACAAACTGTATATCGGCAAAACACGAACTCTATATCGACAAAGCACGAACAAACAATGATCTGGACCAAATGTAATATCAAAACAAGAAGGGTACTAGCTTCCGAATTTCACATTAAAAAAATGAGAAAGGAAAGAGATATTCATAAACCTCCTCTCATATAATTTGGAAAAATCTCAACTATATGAGAAAATCTTACAATCCTTGTCATATAAAAAGTGGTAGGTTCCTTGTCTTTGGGTTATTGCATTTGTTTAGTTTGAACTTCGAATATTTAACATGTATTGGAACGTAATAGTAAAAAATTGTATTGAGAAATTATCAGAGAAAGGGTTTCAAGTAAAATTATAAACAATTTTGATTAACAAACAGACCTCGGGCATCAAATTACATGGTGAGGGATAACCAAACTATGAGATTATGTATACACGCATGAAAATTCTGTCCACGTAGATAAAATGGTGCGCCACAGAAGAAAAAGATGATGACGATGATGGTAGTAATAGCAAAGGTCATAAAGATGGCAACAATAATGATTAGATTAACTGTCGAATCATGAATCTCTAGGCACATACAAAGCATTAGCTTATAACAATTCTTGGCAGAAGTCATTTAGTTAAATGCCTAGCAGCTCACTGTATATGCCCTATTCAACCCCTAATATAATTAATTATCGAATTGACCTAATTTTTTCGTGTGATGGTAAAATAGGACCTTCACAATATCAAAATAAATTGCAAGAAGTTAGTTGCCCTAGACTGATAAAAGAATAATGCACGAAACAGTAATAGCAGACCTTCAAAAACAGCCAGTTGTACGTTGTAAAATCCATAGGCCATTAACCAGTGCCAGATGCATCATCTGAAAAAGGTAGAGAAGTGTATTTAACCATTTTTCAAAAAAAAAAAAACTAGTGTATTTAACCATTACTCTTTGCTATAGTGTTTCAAGAGTCACATAAACAGTAATTCTTTCAACAAAATATAAGGAGAAGTACAACTGTTTTCTATGCTGAACCAGATTAATAAACGTCCACGCACAGCAATAGAAACAAAGGGGGGGCGTGGGAGATATTTCCCAGGAGGTAAATTGAAATATAACACGAATCCTACATGCCAATAAAAACTACAACAAAGAGTGGTTTAATTCCACATGCAAATGCCCACAGACAACAATGAAACTTATCTAATACCCAGCCTGATAGTTTTGATTCAGTAAATTTAGCATATGCCTTGCGTTCAGACCAATGGAAAGATACAAAATACGATTTCATAGCTGTTAACTTCTTTTTCTCATTTTATGCAGCAAATGTTAAGAATAAATCATCCAGAAACAGAAAACATTTCTTGAAAGGGATAAGGAGACACAGGAAATGTTAAGAGAAATGATCAATATCACGCTTATTAAAATAATAAATAATAGTAATTAAAAAAAAAACAATATCAATTTGAAACAAGTAAAATCCTGTTAAGATATGAGATTACCTCATTATGAGTCATGCCCTTGATCCAAATTTAGCCACATAAGAAGCATTTCTTCATGCAGCTCATGTTGTGCAGCTACAGTAAATTGAATTGACCAGATAATTTGGCCTTGCATGCTGCACATGTAACACTCAGTGAGCCTATTTGTGCTTCAGATTCAAAAGACTCATATTGAAACTCATTTCTGCACCAGACACATGAAGCAGGAACGCGGCGCCTACTTGCTATCTTTGGTAGCAAAGGCAAAGCTTCCTTCTCAAGCCACACAGAGGAACCAAGCCCTTGAGCGATCTCTGCATCATACAGAAAGATCTTGGACTCGTCTGAATGATTAGTCATAAAATTATATTCCATATTCTCCACGTTCCCAGATCTCAGATCTTCAAAAGCTGATATGCCATGGAACTTCTCACCAAAGAGTTCATTACCACCCTGTTTATCAAAGAGACATCATGAGTTCTATCATATACACCAAGATTAGTTAAACATAAGTTCTAGTTATCCAAAGTATATCACTACATAAAAATCCTAACCATAGAACTTTTCATTGAAAATTATTTTCTTATAATTTTATGTTTACTTGCATATCTATGGGGACACATCTTACAGTTGACTCATCAACTTCACGCTTCTTAGATTAGAGACATAGACTTTCCACATGTAAAAGGATTTGCAATTCTATAGACATAATCTACAGATTAAGAAATTCTACAAAATATTTGACATTCTGCACAAGAATTTTCCTCTCGATTCCAACTTGCTATAGTGAGTAGACCCTGCCCATAAAATAGGACATATTTGAATTCAACACTTCTTAACAATCAGAGTTGATTTGATTCCCCAACAAATAAAATACGTATATTTTACACTTTTTTAATTTATTTTAACTGATTTTTTAATCAAATTATCAAGCTCTGATAATCTATAATTTTGTAGAGGGCTTCTGTGGTGCATCCGGTGTAAATTACACTAGGTGTTTTAGGACCATTGAATCATCAACTTTTAATCTCAACCATTCATTAACAACGGATGTGATTAAAAGTTTATAATTCAATGGTTTAAGGCACCGAGTGCACCATAGAATTACTCAATTTTGTAACATAGTCTAATAAAATATCAGTTCAAATATTGAAAATTAACACATATCCATTTAATCACAATGTAAATTAGCATATAACAGCTTTCTAATTGATTAAAAAGATTTTTTTAATAGGAAATTAATTTAAATATGTTTAAATTTTTGTATAATTTTTCAATGATCTTTTTACAAAATATTGCAATATTAAAAGTAGTAGTAACACAGAAAAATGAATTATCCCATTTTTTATAAATAACACAAATAATCACATGCTAAATGTTACTGTTATTATGTCATGCAAATGATAAAACTACTAGAAAAAAAATAGATTAAATTTAGTACATCTACAAATAAATAAATAATCAACCAAAAAAACAGCTAGCAACAGGAATTGCCACCCTCAAAATATTTGGCAGTAATTCTAATTATGAATAATTGAGTTTTGCAATTTATAGTAACCTTAAAAACGGCCACACCTTATCTGACATTAGATCATATGTGGTAAAACAGCCTGATGAATGCACGAGTCGAGAAGTATCAGCAAAACCAGTAAGCAAATTACTTTCTTCATCAGTTTTCCACATAAACTCGGATATGGCATTTTCTCTAGCTTGGGTATTGCTATTAAAACCAGTCACTGATCCACTCTTCCCAGGATTGAAGTCCTCCAACCTCAGCTCCTCTTGACCTTCACCTGTCAAAACCCTGTTTGAATTATTCCCAACTCTCCAGTCTTGCTCACCATTAGAAAGACTAATAGAGCTCTCTACAGAAGCCTGTTTATGCTCATCCAGAGGGCTGCTGTAAAGGTCAGTTACATTATCTTCTTTAGCAAATTTTTGTTTACTCCCAGGAATAACAAGGGAACAATCCTTAGAACAACTTTCTTGCGCGTTCACATCGTTCCCATTATCAAACATTTGTCCATCACAAAATGTTTTATGTTTGCTATCATAATTTTTATCCTGCATAAGGTTCTTTGTTTTGACATTCAATACTCCATTATCTTTTAAAGCAAATGTCAGTTCATTACCAGATGGAACATGCAAAAAATTTTTGGAACTACTTTCTAGCTGAACTGTAGTTACATGTCCTGCAATGAGACCAACATCTTTGCTATGCATGCAATCCTTAAAGAATAGGACTTCATCATGACTGGCCACCTCAGTTGGGTCAACAGAAACCTTAGCTCTAGTATTTTCAGAACCAAGGTATTGCTTGGGACCAAATAAAGTGAGCTGCCTGCCTCCATTATTCTTTTCTAGCAAGTGATTCTTTCTTGTGCTTCTGCAAGTTCCATTCATATCATTTTCAGTACAAGACATCTTCTCATTCGATGTTGGAATAACTGAGCAGCTATCCAAACTGCCCTCCAGTTCATTACCAGTCACGGTATCCTCAGCAGTGATGCTTTTGCTGCCAAAACCGACTATTAGCACACTCTTGCCTGACTTACCCACTTCATCAAATCTGGACTCCTTCACTGAACAAGTACAAACTTGGTTCACCTTATTGTCAGAAACACATGTTTTCTCATCTAAGGATGAAGGTAGACACCCTTCAGAACCTCTTTCATACATCATATCCACTCTAGTGGAAGTTGAAAGCTCATGCACATTATTTGCAGAAGCATATCTTCGGTCACTACCAGAAGGAATAACCAAAGAGCCTTGAGAATTTCTCTGATCCTTGACATTGGGTGCAACATCCTCTTGTGCTAAGCAATTACTTCCAACGCCAGTTCTTACCTTATCTTTCCCAAGTAAGTCCTTTTCATGAATTTTCATGCCATTTATTGTGCTAGAAAGAAGTCTGTCCTTGATATTTTCACCATCAAGTACTTTCTCTATTGAGTTTGGGGCAGGCAAACCATTATCAGAACCTAACTTCTGATCATTTTCCTCAATCAAAGCTATGCATATCTGATTCTCATTGTTGTCAAGTGCAGATATTTGCTCCCTTCTGATAGAAAGTGAACAGTTCTGAGAACCTTCCTCCTGCAAGCCAAATTTATTCATTCCTTCTCTGGTGAACTTAGGAACATTGATTTCACTAGAAGATTCACAAATAGAAACATAGTCATTTTTGGACAATATTAATTCAGCACCCATGCAAACATTAGTTTCAACAGCAACAACGTCATTTGTATCCCCTGCTTTATCATTGGTCATGCTACAAACTATACCCTGCTTGCCACAATGAGATTTGGCATAAGTATTTTCGTCTATTTTACACTTCGGAACAGCATAATTTATTTCATCATTAGTTTTAGCACCAGAACCCATATCAATTTCAGTTGATTCTTGAATCTTCACAACATTGGGATGAACTTCCACTGACGGAGGTATAGTGCTCCTCTGGATTGAAGCTTCAATTCTTTTAAAATAGTCTTTTATGTGGTTCCCAAGGTGACCATTGTAGCGATGCCTTTCTTCAAAAGGCTTATGACAAAATTGACATTCATATTTTCCATTTATAATTATCACCTCTTCGGTCATGGATGTTTCTTGCCTGAGCCTCTTTGGGGCCCTATGATGAGATGCCAGCAGGTGTTGTAACAAATCATCTGGCTCATCAAAAGCAATGGTGCATTTATGGCATTTATATTTTCCCACTGTTTGAACCTGTCCAGTAGTCCCTAACTTCGATGAGATCGTTTGCTTCTCATATTCAACAGATTTGGTAAGGTGCAATTCTGGACAGCAGATAGGGGCACCTTTATCATTGGCAGCTTTTGGGGTGAGATCAGCAGCCTGTAGCATATGTTGTCAATACAAACTTCTGCGAGAAATCAAACAAATAAAATAAAGTTTTAAATAACTTACATTCCCAGAAGATATTTTTTCCATCAACTGAATATTACCATCAACATGGTCAAAATTTAACTGGCTTGCATGTTGAAGTCCAAGTGAGAAATTTACATATGATGAAGCTTCCTTGCAGGACATAAACTGCTGCCCATTAGGGCTGGAGAGTATTGAACTAACATAGGTAAGAATTACACAACCAAGAAATTCAAAACTATGCATATGAAAGTAGAAAAGAAAAATCATGGATCAAGATCTGTGATACAATTGACATCATAAAATGTAGCAGAGAAAGAAATGCAACTCTAATTAGACTCATGAAAAGATGTCCTGAAAGGCATACCTTACTTTAACATAATTTCCTATAAATCAGCAATAAACCCAACAGACCAATATCAAACAGGCATAACAATTCTAGAATTTGCCAAATACAGCATAATTAACTCTGAGATACAAAATTAAATACAATTGTACAGCATCTACATATTTGTTCACCATACATGTATATATACATCCTAAAGCATGCAAATAAAACTTAACATTAGTAAATTTGTCAGTTAATACATATTCAATTGTGCAAGGAACTAAGAGGAACATTCCCATTATTCTTATTTTCTTCCCTAAATTAAAAAAAAACGATACAGATATTTACGGACAACATTTATTCCCCTTTAAGCAATTTTTATGATTCTTAAACAGAAATGTACCAATTAATTCTTGGACTCAGTAACAAGTAACGACAACCTTCAGACTGTAGAAATTCATAAACAAATCTAGGTTTAATAATTTCAAAACTTTTACTTAAAATAAATATCAAGTGATCCACAGGAAATTCACTTCCAATGAACACCAAATAAGGGCTTGGACAAAAAATCTCCAAGTCGCCATAGGAGATGCATGAAACTTAAGAATTTCTCTCAAACTGTTTGAATGAGAAAATATGTTGATACATGGTTAAGCAAATATTCAGCAGCTAGGAAATCTGTCAACTTGGAACTAGGGCAAATAAATGCACATGATAAATTAAGAAGTTACATGATAAAACTGTTTGAATTTACTCAACTACATATCATCTTAAATAAACAGAAAACTGAAGGGATTTCAGATACAAGAAAAGCTTAATAGAAACATTGTACAAGCATTCATCACAACATATTTAGGAAGCATATATTAAAAAAGAAAATACATGTCCGATTCAACAGCAGAGAATTAATTGGACTGGAATGTGAAAAGTTTATAATCTGCATTTTCTATGCTAGGAAAATATAAACAAAGATAGAAAAGAGAAGGGGGGGAAAAAAGACATATACCTAAGCTGTATCAGGTTCAACAGTAGAGAATTAATTAGCAACAGAATGTCAAAATTTTAGAGCTATGCTAGGAAGAGCTGTTAAAGATGGAAAAGGAGAAAAAGGAAAGAAAAAATAGAGAGAGAGAGACAGATACCTAAGCAATATTACAGTATAACAGCATAAGAACTCCAATTTACCAAGTATACGAATAAGTTCATCAATCAATTGATTTAAATATCCGTTGAATTTATAAGATTATTTAGCCCATCTCAAAGAAGCCAACAAGAAAAATCTCGTTCAAAGCAACCAAAGGAATCTCATAAATCATGCTTTGGCACCCAAAAATCTCAATGGTTATTTTTGTCCACCGTGTGAATAATTTTTCCCAAAGTGCTGTGACATTCAAGTAGTTCACATTATCCCAGTCACAATCATTACCATCACCCGTCTGTTTATAGGCAAACTAACAAAAATCATAGAATAAGGTAAAAAATCTGAAACAAAATAGTCAAAAACCTTATATATCTTTTACAAGTGATCCAGAAGTAACCAGCTCGCTTCTTGATGCAAAGCATGAGCTTCCAGCCGCTTGGCAACACGTCCCCGAGTACACTCGCATCCACAATTGTCCTCTTTTTCCTGTTGCTCAGCCATTCTCCACCCAAACCCTGCAAAAATTCTAACAACTGCTCTCGTGTCTGCATCCCTGTCGTTCTCCTCCTCAGCTCTTCCACATATGGATCCTCCACACTCCCCAATGCCTCCAACTCCTTCGTCGTTCCATTCATATTTTTGGCCACCAACTCTACCTTCTCCTTATCCTCAATGAGATTATAATTACTATAGTTACTATTAGAAACAATCTCATTTTTTCGAGGCCTGCCTCGTTTTCTTTTCTTTGTATCCGAATCTGGAATGGCTATCTGCTTCATCTCAGCTTCGGCATTATAATCAGCAATCCCTATGGAAACGTTATGTAGTGCCTCATTCGAATCTAGGAATGAGTTGTATTGAATGGGAACAAAAACTAGGTTATCATCATTGATATTGGCGTCGTGAGAATTGACACCGAACAGGGACTTGAAAAGGGAGACAATTTGAGAAGTATCCTCATCAAAAGTCTGATCAGCAATTTGGTGAGGAAAGGAAGCTTTAATTGAAGAGGAGGGAGAGAATTGGGAGTGGTTGCGAGGAGCAAGGCGGAGGCGGGAGAATGTCTGTTTGCGACCGCCGGCGGATTCATTAAAGACGGAGCGGTCAATTTTGAGTGTAGAAACGTCAGCGTCGTGTTGGTGATGGTGGAGAGAAGAGAAGGACGAGCAGAGAGAGAGGGAGAAGAGTTCGGACTGAGAGAGAAGGCGGAGGTCGATTAAAGGAATGGACTCCGAGTGGAGGTGGTTCAGGTGGCGGTCGGAAGGGGAAGAGTCGACAGCTGCGGCGGCCATGACATGGAGGAGGTGAAAGATTTTGTTCGGAGGAGCGAGTAGAAAGAGATTTAACAGGAAGATAGATTAGATGATTGGAGTGCGGAGATAGAGGATTTTTTTTTTCTTTTTGGGCGTGCTTTTAAACTATTCACTGAAACGGCGCCGTGTGGGTTTTAATAAATTTTTTGGATATGATAATTCGGAAGATTGAGGATGGATGTTTGTGATCATTCTCATTTGTGAGAAGTTTTGGTGAGATACAATATATCACGTTATTCCTAGATAAAATTAATTCAATCACACGTTAATATATATATATATATATATATAAGCGCAGTGACAGAGATGAGAGATACAGTGTTGCATACTTGAATTGAAGAGAAAATGAGAGAGAATACACTGCTCCAGAAATTTTATGAGCCATCAAATATGGAGAAAATTACGAAATACTATATTAGTAATATGAGAGCTTTTGATTGCAAAATGTAAAGTTCAATTCAGACAGTAACAAATAGAAATTTCTATGACCACAATCGGAGATTAAGTGCAAAAAATAACAGAAACAATGAATATTCCTTCGCATAAACGAACTGCCAAGCATTTCCATATACTACATCAAATGAGACCTCTTATTCTGTAAAATCACCTTCACAATCTAAAATCACTGTGGTTGTATAGTTGTAAAATCTGACATTGCATGCAAAATGGAAAAACAAATCTGATTTCTATACTTTGTTCTTTCCTCGGCACCTCAACTGAGTAATTACATGGCCCTGTTTAAGCCTTACGGCTTCACAGGAGTTGTGGTTGGATCCACCAAAGTTCCTTCTGCTTCCTTTCTGTTTTCTGCTTTCTTCTCTGTTCAAAATTTTTGAAGACTCCATTCTGTGATGGAGCTTTATGATCATAATTAATATAGCAAAATGAATATGAATAGTTTCATCTAACTTCCAGGGGGCTTCCTTGAGAAAGTCATTATCAGCTTGCTTGTCTCTTGATGAAAGGTTTCTGACAGATAAGGAGCCTCTCGTCACTGTTACTTTCAATTTCTATAACTCGTGCTTCCCACTTCAGCCGTGTAGCTAAAGCTCTTGCTGATTCAATTAGAGGAGCTGTATCACTTATGATCACCCACCCCTGCATCAACCAAAAATTTTTAGCATGCCTAAAAAAGAAAGGACATCTTTATTTAGTAATAATAATAGGACCACTCTGTTCTGTAGCAACACTAGCTTAATTTACTATTTGAAAACTCTCAAAGACAGATGCTTGGAATTATGAAGCTTAAATTACAAAACAGGAAGATAATTGATCACACATTAGGACTGTTAAAATGGTTTGCATGGTATGAAATGCAGTAACAAAGAAAATGCAACACAAAATGCATGAAGAGTACGTATACACAAATATACGACAATAACAGGAGACTCTTACAAAGATGAATAGAGGTGGTCGATCAAACGACCTTAACAAAATGGAAGGTACAGAACTTCTAGTACACAACCTTAAAAGATTTGTGTAAGCAGAAATCCGCCACATGGTAACTGGTAGGCCATATTTGGTTTATGGAATGAAATAGGTATGAAATAGGATATCAATTCCTAAGGAATATAATAGGTAGGAATAGAATAAATATTCCTAAATAATTGTTATATCTTCAGTTATATCTTCTGCTGACATTGGTGCTCCCAGTAATGCCAACTCATCTGCTTTGGTTTTGACAGTACGCAAGAATTCTGTAATGGTAAGGTTTCCTATGGTGAGGTCTTTGAGTTGGTTTTTGAGAAGTTTAATCCTTCCCCTTGATGGTTTGGCATATGTGTTGTGAAGAATGTCCCAAGCTGCTTTTGAGGTGGTTGCATTTGCAATGAAAGGAATAATTGAGGGATGATAAGGAACCAATAAGGGCATTCAAAATAAGCTAAGTGTCCAGATGATAAAGTCTGGATTTGGTATGGTAATATCATTTTGGGTTCTGGTTGAATGAGGACAAGGTTTTGAGCCCTCTATGTAACCTTGAAGGTCATAGCCAACAAAAAGTGAATCAAATTGTAGTTTGCATGATAAATAGTTTGAGGAGGTAAGCTTGAGTGGAGTTTGGGCAGCAACATTTACGCTTACAAGTGTCTTGTGGGGATCATTCATATTGTGAACGGTAGGTGGGACAGAAGCAGAATTATTTGTAGTCATGATGATAGAAAGAAGAAAAGAGAAGAGCAGCGAAGAGAAAAGAAGAGAAGTGATGTTGCTGGCAAAAAAAAAAAAAAATTAATGCTCTGATACCATTATGAGATGAGCTGTAGAGACGGAAAGTTGTATTTTTGTATTTGATAACTTGGAAAATATATACAAAGATTATAGTAACTACCTTCCTATAAAAGATACAGATAATGAATTTTAAACTCTTCAAAGTAATTTGAATTTAAACCTATAACAGCTATTCTACAATCAGTTATGATCTCCATTACTTAATCCATGCTTTGGTTCATGAGTTTATATTAATTATTTCTATACAAAAATATGTAAATAGTAGTGATGGTGGTTGTGGGCGATGATTAGTGGTAATGGATAGGTGGTGGTGGTGGGTTGTAGTGATAATAGATGCATGGGTGGTGGTGGTGGTGGGTTGTAGTGATAATAGATGCATGGCTGGTGGCGGTGCAGGTGATGGGTGAGTGGTGGTAAGGAGTGAGATGATGCTAAAATATGCTATTCCATGAGGTGTGAAATAGCTATTGTTTAATTTATCATGGAATGTATATTCCACAAAATTAAGGAATAGTAATTCCATAGAATTAGTATTTCTTATTTAAAATTTGAACCAAATCATATAATAGCTATTCTACATGGAATAACTATTATATTCCATGGCTTCTATTCTATGAACCAAAGATGGCTGTAGAGAATCTTGATATATTATCCATACTTTTGCATAAGCCAGAAAATATACCAAGCAAAGTCCTTGAGGAAGTTTTCAAGCTCTAGTACTGATATTGTCATTTCTAAAAGTAACAGACTATAAGTCTTAACTCTGTAGGATGCAAGTGCTAATGACAATCATTTCAATCCGATACTTGCATTGAGGTACATAAAACTATCCGCACGAACAATTTAGAAGTTCAAATTGATGATTCGACTCCATAAATAGAGCTTGTTATCTTGAAAAATTAATGTTGTGCTCCGCTATTTGGTTCAAATAAAGTTGACAATATTTTTCCCCCATACGTAGCCAGAATCATATACTCTTAAGATGGTGAAACTCAGAAATTGGACTACTTAATCTACATACCTCCGGACGAAGTAATCGGTCAACTTCAGTGAACATGTCCAGCATGCTGCACCTACGCTGCTGACCAGTTTCAAAGGATAAAAGTCCCGCCATATGCACTAAGTCATAAGTTCTAGGGTACGTTGGGAATGCTTCACACCTGACATGAGAAATGTAATCAATAAAGGACAAAACATCACTAGCATATATCTTCTGTAGCAAATGGAAATTAACATGCAGATTCTAAAAGCACTATATTAATTTTATCTTTCTAATATACTGATAAAGGCCAACCCGGCATCTTCATTACCTTCATCAAGTGAGGACATGAATCTTTCTATATTTCAAAAGCTGAAATTTATCCCCAAAAAAAAAAAAATCAGAAACCAACAGAATTTTTCTAAAATCCTCATCTTCATCAAGTGAGGACATGAATCTTTCTATATTTCAAAAGCTGAAATTTATCCCAAAAAAAAAAAAAATTCAGAAACCAACAGAATTTTTCTAAAATCCTAAAAGATAACATGTCCTTTGGTTAGCATTGGTACAGAAATTTTTTCCTGTGAATTTCTCCAATTATGTAAGCATAATAGTTTTAACTGAATTCATGGATGAAAATTACTACAATGGTGCTAACTAAGTTGCAACATGAACAGTGGATTTGCTACCACTTGTTGAAATTAAATACAATCTTCCCGACTCACACTCAACCCTTCCTTAATGACCAGTGAAGGATAATCTAACCAGAAATTGCAATATGTTGTCTGAGAATATCATCAAATTGAAGTAAGGAGTGGAAGAGAAACAGGGCAGACAACTTTACTGACCATTAAATAGTGTGGACTAGCTTAGGTTCTTTCTAGTGCAAATCTTAAGTTTCATCAGTTTCTATTTCCAACCAGTACGAGGAATCAATACTCTAAGAATCTGACTTTGTCATAGCATATGCATTGATTCTGTCATAGCATATGCATTAAGGACCACTGAAAATTGAATTGAAGTTAACTCCCAAGGTCTAACAAGAATGTTAGTAAAGCCAATAAGTTGCAAACTGAAAGAGGTGGTGGGCATAACAGAATTACCAGTCATGCAGTACACCAACAAAACCCCTGTCAAGAATCATGGGTAGATAGTTAGGTCCACTAGTTGGCACCACATTCATAACCCACACAGACTTTCCAGCTTCCAACAGTGCAGAATTAAAACCACCAAAATGAGCATTCATATCTAGCACATTTCTGAGCATGTTATAAGGTGGAGAAGGATCCTCATCACCAGGTCTTTTTGGATGATCTGAGAATATTAATGGCGATAGAAGAGACCAGTAATTGCTGATTGCTGTTCTCCAGCCTTCACTATCCTCTGTGAATTCTTCTGCATGCAGACCTGATAAAATATGATATTACAAGCTAACATAAGAAGAAGAGCATATGAATATGAGGCTAAAGTTCTCCGCCCTCAGTCTATATTTGAAATTTATTTTATTTAAAATTCTGTTCCAAAACTATGAGAAAGAAAGTAACCATTACCATATATCGCAAGCTCATTCTTGTTTAAATGGGACCTGGAAGGCCAGGTTGTCCTCTCTGCTATAGGAATCCAACGACGACTCTGAGCTCCTGATATGCATGCTAGGAGCGGCTGATAGTAAGGAGATTCAACATCCTGGCCTCTACTGCAGATGGAAGGACCTGAACCAGGTTTCCTAGAAACAAAAAAAATAGTTTGTGCTGTAAATAGGATTATACATAGTTCTCACATATTGAAGATTGTATGCAAGCATGCACGTGCATACAGCAACAAATATCACGAATAATGGCAACTCTTCACTTTATAAACCCATCTGCTACATATCAAATGCCCAACAGACACATTGGTCTTCAGGTTTATCCTTCTATTCTAAGCAAAAACAAATTGAACTTTATGCATTAACCCCTAACCCAAATCCAAGCAATGATCATTATTATCGTATATTGAATTAAATAACCTAGCCAGTTGCCTTACCTGGAAGTGTAGCAATTCTTTTTAGTGGTCTTTTTCCATACAACAGTTTCCTCTTGGTTACTTAACATCTCCCAACAGATATTTTCCGCAAAATCTCGAACGAAATTCCACCTTTTCAGATTCTCTTTGTTACGAGCATTTATAAGAGGTGAAGTCCAGACAAAGTATCCACCAGGCTTTAAAACTCTATCAACTTCAATCAAGAATATACCATCTGTACCACATAATGTAAATATTGAATTATTTTAATAGTTAATTTTCAAAACAAATGTATGTAGTACTGAAAACTGATCAAACATTTTAAGATCAACAAAACTGAAATCAGTGCATCACAATTCACGATAACTGCTTGTTCAGCTGTAAATTTCAAACATGATATGCAGCTAATAATTTTTCAAGATTCCGTAAAATGATATTGCTGGTGTTAATGGTCATTTACAACAATTAGCTAAGCTATGAACACTCCTACACATAAATAAATAGGCTCAAGGTTGTACTTTTTGTGATTCATAATTCAAAACATGGGCTTGGATCATTGAGAAGGAAAGAGAACATGAAAAAATTTCAACAAGTTACAACATAATACAAGTACAAAAAGTTAGAAGAAATAGGACTGCTAACAATACTTCCTCATGCACTTTCCACCATACACTTCCAATACAAAAAAAAAATATCTTTTTTTCATAAAGTATTTAGCTTTTATTATAAAAATTAATGATATTTTATAAGTGAAAGGACACATGTTTTTTTTACGTTGGAAGTGTATGAGGAAGTGTTGCTAGCATTTCTCATCCACAAGAATAACATGACTAGGAATTTGTAATACATCCAGAACTGACTCCATGATCTCATATCAAGTACAAATTTAGCCACCAAACTGGAGTTTGTACCTTTTTGGTCCCAATCAATGCCACATCGTGCACAATGTAACATATCAAAGGAAAGAGAAGGATATGGCAACTGTTTTGAAGTAAAAGAACCAATCACTGCAGGAAGACCTCTTTCAAGAGTAAGTTGAACTTGACTGCCTGAAGCCTCATAATTTGCAATGCACATAGTTAAAAGCTGCTTTGGAAAGAGATGTGCTCCAAAGCTACCATAACCACATCCTATGTCCAAAATGGTCCTCACCTGCAAAAAAGGAGCAAATGAGTTCAAGGTACTCTGCACAGACAGGATGGCTACTGTCATGAATACAGATTTGTAGTGCACTTAAGCACTGCAGTGGTACACACTGGGACACATGCTTGCAAAAAGACGACCACAAATGAAAGCAACACCGCATAATAATCTAGTTTATGCATCCCATTAATCGTAAAGTTCTTGTAAATTATCTATCATCCTCGATTAATAAAAACATGCAGAATTAAATAACACTGAAATCACTTTACAGCCTCATGCACTCATCCAATTACAGCTGCAGAATTTCCATTTTTGTTAAAATTAGAACTTGTAACAAATCTGTATGACATGTTGCCTGAATTACATTATTCAGAAAAAAAAAAAAGGCAAAAGTATGAAAGTTTGCTTCTCTAACTGTTTACTCAACACTTTTCTGCTTTTCATTATTATTTGTTGGAATTACTATGTCTAGGGCCAGATTATAGCACTGCTATCCACTAAATTAAGAAAGCAGTAGGATAGAAAATGACTTAGTTAAGTTTGCATTCTTGCAAACTTGCTTACTGAAAAAGAGAATAGAGCGGGAGAGAGCAAGAATTTACTCACCCCAGCTTGTATGAAGCTAGATTCATTTCTGAGTCCAATCATTTCTGCAATTTGATGCGAGTAATCTTCAACACCATCAAATGTATTGGCTGAACGAAAGGAAATCTGCTCTTCATCTAACATCATCATCCTGGGAACCAAAATGTAAGGAGAAAGTAAGAAAACTAGGGAAACAAAAGCTCAGTACAGTGAAGTTTATTTGGGGAAGAATTTCTTCTCACCTCTTGGTCAGACTACCAGAAGAAAGTACCTCCTGTGCAGTAATTTTAACATTTGAAACCCAGATGACATCCTTTCCTGTAGGCCACCGGAGAGGAATCCTGTAATTTACTGGTGGAAGCACTAAACAACTTTGCCTTGAGCCTTGCCCACAATAACGGTCATTCTCATTACCATTAGAATAACCCAAAGCAAGATTCTCTGAAACATTGAAACAAGGAACAAAATTTTCAGACTCCTGAGAACAGAACTCAACCTCCTTCAACCTCGAAGAACCTAAAGATAGCTCGCCAATATCCCATAGGTCTGAAACAAGTTGCTCCTGAAGTCGCCTATAATTATGAAGTATTTGAACTCTCGAGGATGTTGATATTGAGATAGTCCACCAGAAAGACCCAGTAAGAGCTAGAACTAGAATCACAAATAAGCTAAACTTCAAGAGTAGCAAGGTGAATTTGTGCCTGCTTCTTGGAGTCCCAATGCTGAATGGATCAGATGAAAAACCATTTTCACTACTCCCGTATTTAGAAGGAGAATTATTATCAGGAAGAAGTACCAGAAAAGGAAACCTCAGGGAAAACGAACTTTGATCTGAAGAACGATTCCTATCCAAATCTTCCTTTTCTGATTTATCTTTCATTTGAGAGTCCCATAAATCATTGCTGTTCCCTGAGATCCGTGATATGCCTCGATGCAGAGGCCTAGACATTTTCTAGTCTGGAAATACCAGCAATAAAAACAGAAAATTTATATATGACCATCTAAAACCATTAAGTTATTCAGACAAAAATAGTCCACGGCAGAACGACAAAGATAGATTAAGATTCCTTCAATGAGCTAAAGAAGGGGTAGAAACAGCGAAACCCAGAAATGTTGTTTCCTCAAATCAATCAAGTCCCAAATAGTAGATAAAGCTAAACATCCAATGAAGCCAAAATCACAGATAGTTTACTCCTAAACGAGCTGAATCAGAAAAAAAAAAAAAAAGAGAGGGGGGGGGGGGGGGGGGGGGGGGGGTTGGGAAATGGAAAAAAGAATAAGGAAATAGTATCTCAATTAAAGATCAATTCCCAACCAATGATGCTAAATCCATAACCCAGTAAAAAAAGAGCTATGAAAGAAAACAAATTTTCAAGTTCGTGAAAGGCAATTCTGAAGCTAAACCCAGAAATGGAAAAGGAAAAAGGAAATAAAGATTCAAAGAAACCAAATAGCAAGCAAAACAGAAGATGTTCTATATTTGGAATAATTAGAGTCGGTTTCGATGAATTCCTTTACCAAGAAGAAGCACAAGGAACAGCTTAAATTTACAGTGAAATCCACTTCATTTTCAGAAATTGAAAGCAAAAAATCCAAAAAGAAATAAGAAAACAGATACAGATACAGATCAATCAAGTAGGAAAGAACAAAGATAGAAACAAAACCATTCACAATCTATCCAAATCTGGCGAAAGATAAAATTAGCAAAGTGTACCACAAAGTAGAGCTCAAAAGAATCACTACCTTAAATAGGCGGAACAACAGAAACAGTAGAGTGATGAAAACTTATGAGCTCAAAGAATCCAAAAAAAAAAAACAGCCAAGAATTCACGAATGGGTTTGCTTAATCTCGCAGGATATCTTTCTCAAACTTGAAAATCCCATCTGAACCTTCCCCTCCCTCTCTCTCTCTCTCTCTCTCAGTAACTAAGGACTGAGAGATTTTGTATGGATCCAATCAGGACAGAGCTCTCGTGAAAGCTGAAAGATATCCTTTATATATATAGTATTTAGTGAGAGAGATGAAGTGTGTATAGTATAATAGTAATCTCTGTGAAAGAAATGTGTAGTTAAATTGGGAAGCCGCGTTTATGCCCAGTTCCCCACTTGCAATTGCATTACTCTCTCTCTCTCTCTCTCTGCTATATACTTCCGTCGTCTGCAATATGTGATTATTTATTTTAATACAGCTTTTTTTTTTTTTTTTAACATTACCCGGGTTCGCCATTATCATTTGTGATATTTTTTTATTGCTTTGGACTTAAATCCGCCGGCATCCATTCCCATGGATTCTGCTTCAGTTAAAAGGCAAATTGTCTCAACTTTCAAAGTTATTAAACTAAATTAATAACTTCAACACAGTCTCATTTATGGAATTACATCGAAATAAACTTGGCCCTCTCCGGCTCCGTTATATATATATATATATAATTCATTTAATTTGCCAATGAATTATTTATGTGCGCAGAGAACAAACTGGAATTTACTGAGAAATGTGTAGATCTAGGACAGGAAGAGCAGAGAGAGAATTTTTGGTATTGTATATAATATGAAAAGTCTAATTTTGCAATGTGTATGCGATCGCAATGGCCTGCGCCCAAATTGGCGGATAGTGACTTTATATATACATACTAAATTCATTTTTTTATTTATTAAATTAAATACATAATAAGGTATTAAATATTTAAACAATAATTATCATTTCCTTTAACCTATGTTTTTAATATACACTTAAATAATAACTTGCTGTCATATAAAAAATAATTACCGCCTCTAGTTTTGCACTTATAATTATAAATTCGCTATAAATAAGTTTTGAATTTTTTATCTAAATTTTTTTTTAAACATACTACATTACATTAAACTGCAATTAATTTATATTTGTACAAGATAAATTCATTAAAAGAGTTAAACAATCGCTTTTATTATTTAACCGAGTTGATGAACAAGAGTGTTGTGCTATTTAAAAAAAAAAGAATGTCATACAATTTCATCTCTTTAATCACATATATTAAATTATTACATATATATATATATAGTCAATTTGTAAAAATTGAAATTTGATTACCTCTCGTCGTCTTTAAAAACAAAGTTTTAAGACAAGAAAAATATTAATTAAAAAAAGGAAAAAAAAACAGGGGAACGTAATTAGGCAGTAATTACTATTTGATGGAGATATGCAAAGAGGCAAGAGTGTGATTAAAGAATTTAATTAATGTCGCAGCTTCTTTATTTATTTTTTTTTCCTAATGCGGAGAGAAAAAAAAGACTTCAGATGAGAATATTGTCAATTTTTGCATACAAAACCATGAAAGTTTGTTAATTTTTCTTTTATTTGTTAAGATGGGGACTACAGCAGCCGCGTCACTCTGTCGGTGGACCGACCTATGACGTGGCTGCTGCTAATGGACCAGTTCTAGCTGCATATGTAGCACAAGATTACAGCTTTCGCCGGGGCTTTGCGCCGGTGGTGGTTTAAACGCGGAATTTGCGTATTCAGAAGATTGAATTCTACAAACAATTTTGATCAGATGAGAATTTTTTGAGATCTGAGTTCCTGTAACCGTAATGTTACCTACTTAAACTAAAAATCTGATGAATATTTAATAAAATTAGCTGAAAAAATAATATATATATAATATATAAATATAAATTATGTACTTATTATACATTATAAAAATTATATTAAATATTTCATTTTAATATAATAAATACATCCCTATTTATTATCCAATATTTATTATTATATATGTACATATTAAGTAGTTTAACAATTATATTATATATAATTTAATAAAAAAGTTAGGTATAAATGAAAAGAAAAACTATAATCTATTATATTGTTTTTGAATACTAGTTCTATTAGTTTATTTTTTTTAGAAATTATAATCTAATTTTTTTCTAAATAAATCGAATTATATTATTTTTATAGTCAAATTAATCTAATTTAGTGTTACTAAAAAGTACCTAACATGTCATTCCTTCTTTTAAAAAAAAGGATAATGAAAGAAAGCATATATATAATGGTTTAATTTTATCATAATCATTGAATTTTACTTTTATTACGATAAAATATAAAAAAAATTTCAATTAAAAAATTACTAAACTGTATTATCATTTCACTAAAGTTACCTATGGCTAGTTTAATTAGATTTCTTATAATACATTAATTGTCACATCGGTTACTCATTGGGAAATTGACACTCAAATGAAAATATAGTTAAGTATTTTTTTTGGAACAAAAAATTTTTGTAATGTTATTATAATGACAGCAAAATTTAGTGATTATAGATAAAATTAATCTATATATAATAGAGAAAGTGCAACCCACAAATCAAATTAAGAAGTGAAAATATTATTCAATTTAGTTTATAATCAAAATAGAGATAAGGTTGTTAGAAGGCCACAAAGCTTCACTTTGATACTTGTTGGGCTATAATTGCGATCATACAAAGTATGTTCTTTTCAACACCATGTCTTCCTTTTCAAAAAAAAAAAAAAATTTTATTCACATTGAGAATTAAAGAATTTTTTTATACCAATTGGGGCTAATTTAATTGATACATATACTATGAAATTAATTATAGAGCGATATTTATTTTTTTTTATAAGTAAAATTTTATTTTAATAATAATGGAGAAAAAAATTATCTTAATTAAATATTAAGATGATGAAAAAATATTTTCTTACAACTAAACAAACGTCCGAACAAGACAAGTTTTTACCACAAGCTAAGAAAAAGCTAAATTAAAATCAGTAGTCTTGTTTATTTGAAAATTGATAATTACACTATTTCAACTTTTTAAAATATATATAATATTATATAAATTTTTTAATATTTATTCTCCCAAAAATATTAAAAATTTAGTATGTAAAATTTTACAATCCCTAACTTTGAAATTTTTGGCTCTATCACGTCAAGAGTTAAATATTCAATTTCTACAAAAATGTTAGAATTTATGGTTTCTTAATTTTCAGGTAACGCATATTTTATTAAAAAAAATCCTATACAATTTTCTATTTATAAGGGAATATTGGCATAAGGATGATGTCATTATGATAATGGGATTCAGAAGCCGAGAATGGACATGGCCTACATCTCCTGCTCCTATCTATATCCCATCCAAAATTTCTATATAAACATTTCATCCTTAAATGGACCTCTGCACACATTGTCACACATATATATATTTTAATTAATTGCCATCCGTACTAAAAATTGCAATATGGAATAATGGAATTGAAATCCTCCATTTTGCATATATAAAAAAAAAAAAAAAAAAAACAAGTAAAAGCTGCCTTTGTGGGGTTGCTTTGCTTCTCTCTTCATTTTTCTTTTTTAATATTTCCTTCGTTCTTTTCCTTTCAATTTTCAGGGTATTATCCACTTTATAACTGTGTCTTCGTTGTTTAGAATCTGAGGAATTCTGCATATCAGCTAAAGCAATTAGGAATCTCAAGTTGTTGGGGAATGTAGTATTGATCGTCTATAAGCCCTTTTTATTTAATTAATTACTTTCAATTTATATATTAAAAAAGAAATTGTAAAATATGATAAAGAAAAATGGATGTTTTCTTTGCTTTTTAACGTTTTTTCATAGAAAACTTATGTGGTGCACCCAGTGTAAATTACACCGGATGCTTTAGGACCATTGGATTATTCACTTTTAATCTCAACTATTCATTATCAACGGATGAGATTAAAAGTTTATAATCCAATAATTTTAAGCCATGCGACGTAAATTACACCAGGTGCACCATATAATTTCTCTTTCTCATATACTGAGTTGTATTTGCCACGAGGGATTGGGTTTTGAAAAAGGAAGGAACCCCATACCATCCTATTCTTCATTAAATTAATCACACTTATTAAATAAAATGAATGAATAAAGTATATAATACTGAGCAGATCACATTCACACATACTCCCACATGAAAATCAGCTTCACATTCCAAAATTATTAACACTCAATTTTAGATCTTGATGCTTCTTGTTTGACTTGATTGTTGTATATGGTCAGCAATAACAAAATTATATTTTAGAAAAGAAAACAAAAATTGGGAATCTTCCTAATTTTTAATTTAGGTCAGAGATCACTTTTATTTTTTTAAGTGGGTTTGTATCCACCCAAGAAATCGGTCTGATTATTTGACCTATAAAACCTTCGATTTAACCTAATTCTACGATGGGTAGGCAAACTCTGCACTGAAATTGAAAAAAATGAAGATAATTTTCTGCTAACAATGCACATAATTTCCATGAAAAATGAAGATAATTATCTGGTAAGAACATTAATAATAATAATAAAAAGAGTCTTGAAATCGAGAATTAAACATCTCATATATTCTAAAAATCTTTAAAATGTAGAACAGTTTGTAATGGAGCAAATGCAATTATCATCGAAATCACCTTTGACCCATTTTGGTGACATATCGCATCATGCTTATTTTTTAATAATTATTTTGTTCCACTGCGCGTCTTCTCCACCTCTCTAATTATAAATTAAATTAAAGCAATTTCCACAAAAACAAAGGAACTTTTTCTTACCCTTGAAAATAATATTTTAAAAAGTCAACTAATAACAATATTTTACACAAATAAACTCGAATCATAAAAAAAATCCACGAAAATTTTAAAGGAAATTTTATAAAAATGGATAATAGCGGATAAATATTTATAAAAATTTACCCCTTAAATTTTTTTAAAAAAATACTTTTTACACAAAATTTTTAAAAAAATTTTAAAAATCAATGTTTACCTGAATTTTTTCAAAAATTTGCTATAAAATTAATGAAAATTGAAGTTACAAAAGTTTTATCAAATATTTACTTAAGGTTTATTTAAGTTATATCTATAATTTATTCAATATTTACTAAGATTTATTAAAAAATTATCCTTTGTCCAATATTTACTACAAAATTAATGAAAATTAAATTTATAAAAATTTATAAAAAAATTTACACAATATTTACTTAAGTTATATCAAATGTTTATAAGAAAATTAATAAAAATTAAAGTTACACAAAATTTATCAAATATTTACTTAAGATTTATTCAAGTTATACTCAATATTTACAAGAAAATTAATGAAAGTTGAAGTTACATGAGATTTACTTAAAAATTATCCAAAAATTATCTGAAATTTATCCAACATTTACCAAAAAATTAATAAAAATTAAAGTTACAAAAAGTTTATTCAAGATTTATCCTATGGTTTACCCGAGATTTACTTAAAATTTACCACAAAATTAATGAAAATTGAAGTTACATAAAATTTACCCAAAATTTATCTAAAGTTTAACCGATATTTACCATAAAATTAATGAAAATTGAAATCACAAAATGTTTATTAAAAATTTATTTAAGATTTATTCAAGTTATACCCAATATTTACCTAATGTTTATAAGAAAATTTATCAAAATTGAAGTTACATAAAGTTTATCTAAACTTTGTCCAATATTTACCTAATATTTATTCAAGATCTACCGAACATCAAGTCAATCTCTTAATTAAAAATTACCAAAGATCTATCCAAATGTTTAGCAAAATAAATAACCTTAATTAAGTTAATTAAATACAAGTTTACATTTTTTTTGTAATTAAGGTTTGTCCAAAGTTTATTTTGGTAATTAAATTAATCAAATTCAAGTTTACATATTTTTTTGCTAATTAAGTTAATTAAATAATAATTAAAAATAAATAAATACATGCATAAAGAAAAATAGTGGCCATGCAAATTAATAAAATTCTTAATATATATTTAAAATGTGAAAAATGATCATTTTATATTTCAATTAAATAAAAAAAATGTATTAAATACACAATAGAATCTAATGTTTAAAAAAATACTAAAAATAAAAATACAGAAATTTAGAATGAAAACACATAAGTTTTATCAATAAAATTGAAAAAATCTTTAAAAAATGTGTATTCTGTATAAATTTTTCAATTTAAAACTGAGAATTACTAATCAAAAGTTCAATCAAAATTTAATATATTGAATTGATATTAAATAATAAAAAATATAAACTTATTTTATTGGTAAATAGAGATATTATAATATTTACAAATTAAATATATTCATTAGAAGAAAAATAAATTTCTCTATAAGTTGAGGAAAGAGAAGAACTCACTTTCAAAAAGAAAAAAAGGAACTCCCAATAAATAGCGAAAGGTGAGAAGCGGGAACAGTGACAGGAAGATGAGAGTGGTCCATGTTATCCCTGTGAAGAAACAATTACAAGACCGATGGGCTAAGAGTGGTCTGGGTGGCCTCAATGCTTTACTTTATCTGCCGAGCCACGTGTTGCATGTTCTCTTTTTTTTGCCGATCTGCTTAACTCTAACATAAAAATACATCATTTTTTGTTTTTCCATTTTTGTTTCCATATTTTTGACAAAAATGGAAAAACCTATATATATATTCCATTATTAGATGGTGAACAAGTTAACCCCACTCCAAAAGTTGGTGGAAATTGCTCATTCTTGCTAGTGCTGATGGGTGATGACCAAAGAATCCTGTTTTTGGCCACAAAGTACCATGGAGGATACTCTCTTCGTTGCAGGTTCTAAAGGAAACGAGGTGCCAATGTCTGGTATTAATTATTTATTGGAAAAATAATTATTTATTGCGTAGTTTGACATAATATATTAGTATTTTTCTGAAATTTGAAAAATATACAATTTACTATATGTAATTTGATATAATATATTAGTACTCTTATGTTTGATAAAGAATATAATATACTAGTAAAAAAAATATTCTCTTTTGCTCTAGGGGCATTAGTTTAGTAAATCAAATTTAAAAGAAATACTAGGACAATATGTCAAAATTTCAAAGAGTAAATAATATAATTTTGAAACGTCAGAAATATATTAGTATATTATGTTAAATTATAAAATATAAATTATATATTTTTTAAAATTTAGGAGATACTAATATATTATGTCAACTATATAAACAAATAGTAAATTTTTATTTTTTATTTTTGACACATCAATTAATAATAACTAGATTGATAAATAAAACTAAAGATTGAAAAATTGCAAAATTTGCAAGAAGGCTAGATAATGGCTCAATGCTCCATCCACAAAAAGCCTAATTGGGATACCAGTCCATGTGGGGTGCTTAAATGTGGGTACTTGCACTCTATCTTTGGTGATTTATTAGGCCAAGAAAGAGTCCCATCCCTTTTATCTTTCTTTGAAATTATTATTATTATTATTATTATTATTATTATTATTATTATTATTATTATTATTATTCATTTTCAATTAGTTACACTATCAATATATGGATTTTGCTTGTGACCTCTCTACATCACTTGCTTACTAATCTCCTTTGGAAAATGATTAATTAAATTCCATGTAGTGCCCAAAACTTCCGAAGGGGACATCCCTCATGATCTTCATATTTTTATCTTAGAAATTGGAATTTTTTTTAATTACATATTTTGGTAAGAATAATTAAACTCGTAAATTATTGTATTATGAGACAGAGAGTTGACTACCAGACTATTAGTCTAACAGTATGAATTGAAAATCTTTGGATAGACTGAATAAGAAGATTCATGGGAGGAGAGGAGTGGCATCCATCATCTTTAATTATCCCTCTCAACTGGAAAACTTGAAGACCTAAAACAAGCCAAGTTCAATGTGCAATAAGAGGAAGGATGAGCTCCCTTGAACATTACATCATGGAGATAATAATAAAATAACAACATGTCAAGACCACTAATTAAGACTTAAGTTTTATCCATCAAGAATCTAAGGTAAAATACAAAAACAGTAACACAAAATTTCCCAATGATTGATAATTCCATTCAACCAATCTCTTCAACCTTTTGGCCCATTATAAATACCTGTCTATTTCATTTGATGTGCCAAGCACAGCTTTGCAATTTCACAACCTATCAAAGATTATTAAAAAAAGAAACCAGTTAATGCAGACATAGGGTTGTAATTTTATCTAAAATTAAACAAATACTACTGCCAGAAAATCCAATAAGTTGTAGCAGGAAACCACAGATAGTGAAAAAATTGTTACTCAGTTATCTGTAGTATGGTTTGCAGGTAAAGTATGCAAGGGACTTGTACCATATCAAGTAAGAAGAAATGCCTCAGTGAATAAATGCACATACCTCCCTATCTGGGGAAATGGATTGATGGGTCATTCTCCTTTTACATGAAGCAATAAATTGCTAAGGTAATTTTTTTTTTCGAAGGGTTTGAAAATATTTTAGGCTTAAGAAAAGTAGTATGTACGCATTGACTTTACTATAAGGTTTGTCCTATATTTTAGTCATCGTCAATTTGTCATCAAACCCATAATTGAGTCAATTATCTATGGAGATGGACCCCTAAATTGATGGAAATGAAAGCTTAGTTAAGTACTGAAAATTGCTGGTTTAGCTTGCTAATCAAGTGATAATGCATTTAGGCCGGCTGGGCGGCTAAAAGTGGTTGAGATTGCTGTAAAATAAAAAAGAAAAATTTACAAATTGAGCAGTGATTTGTGGGTTGGCCGAAAGTTTGGCAACGATCCAATGCATAATAAGCATGGCAATTTTGATTTCATAATCTGTACGGTACAACCTCAACTGCCTTTTGGCCGTATACTTGCAAAATTGGAATCAATCAAGTACAAGTTCACCAAAAATTGTAACAAGAGGTAAGAAACAAAAATGCAATTTCCTCTTTGGCCTTTTCTCTTCAGGAAAGAACAGATAAAGAGTAATTGAAAAACGCTATGGGGTGAGAGAGGCTCGAACTCTCGACCTCAGGATAACTCGGTAGCTATGAGACCTACGCGCTAGCCAACTGCGCCACCACCCCGGGTTGCGACTTTGTTTGAACGCATATATTTATAGCAAAATCAAAAACAAACTCGATGAATAAAGGCAAATCAACATTGTATTTGCTATCGGAAAGAGAGATACAGAAAGAATTTGCAGGAAAATGGGGTGAAAGAAATTGTATGATTCTGCTTTACAATTTTCTTTTCAATAGTAGCGACAAAGTCAATACAGGACTTATTGTTGATTGGGCCGTCGAACTGCACAGAGTCCAAACTGAAGTGGCCTTCGTTGGATCATTTCTAATTTAGTCTATATGTTTTCGTTTATGACATCCACTTGTTATCTGAATTTTAAATGGAAAAATATATATAATAATATGTAAATTACCGTATTTATTATTTTTTTACTACTGAATACGAATGAAATGTAAATCGAATTCAAACCAAGAGTATTTATATGATAAAATAAAATTCATACCTAAATTTATTGAGAGAATTGAGTAATATAAACATATTCCATTATGCTATACTGGAAGATCTAGAAGTGAATTGAGTCGGGAGAGCAGTGGGTTCTTGATGCCTGCTCAAATGGTGTTCTCATAATTCCATGTGTGGATGAGAGTAAACACTAGCCAAGAGAAATAATGATCCTACACTGCCTAACTGGAAGAACATGCAAACATTAAGCATCATGTATCTCGCATTCACGAATGTCTTATGGTGTCACATCACAACCAAGTCATTGATTTTTCATCCATAAGCAATAATATGAATATGCGGACTAGGTTTTTTTCCCCCCCCCCCCCCCTCAAATAACGTGTAAAATAAGTCTGTAGCCTCATTCTTGAAACATTGAGGGTCCAGCACTTGGCATACTTTTTCTTTTGTTAATCATAGTTGTTCATCTTGGATCTTTATATCCCAACTTATAAGTATTGAACCAGGTGAAGAAAATGAAGCTATATGCTTCTAAATTCAAGAATCAAAACAAGATACTGAAGAAAAGATGACGAGAGAGAAAAGATCAATAAAATTTAACTTGGTTTAATTGTAACCTAATTAAAAGGTTAAAACATAATAAATGTATAAGCAAATGATGAAAAGGAAAAGGATTGGGGTGAAAATGGCAGCAGAAAAGGAGGAAGCAGAAGCAGAAAAACAGCATTTAAATATAGAAGAGCATGGATTTGGTGGGTGATATTCATATTGAGATGAATTATAGGGATAGTGGGAAAGTGGGTGATGCTCTCCTTCTCCTCCACCCAAATAAACTGAAAAGAAAAGAAAAAGAAAGAAGAAATTAAGAAAGGAAAATCCAGCTCATTGTTCTCAAACAGTGATACGACCCCACGTGGATAGGACCTGCCAGTTCACGGACTTGTGCAGTTTTAATAAAACTACACATCCTTTGTACCAAAAAAAAAAAAAAAACTACACATCCCCATAGCTGTCTCCTCCTCTCTAACGCTGTCAACAATCAACATATTTTATCTCTCTCTCCTCATCTTGGCCTCAATTTATTTCCATGGAAAAAAAGAAACAAAAGAACTTTTTGATCAAACTATAGGTTAGGACATGGAGATGGCAAACATGTGTGTCTATTCTCCAATTAGGAAGATTGTGCGTGCAATTGCAAGGGGAGAATCCTTTACAAGTCATAATTAGTACAAATTAAGCCCTAGCTAGCCTCCTCATGCCTTTTTGGCCCCAGATACTGTTATTATTTTTTTTTATAAAAATTTGTATTGAAGAATCGAATTATAAATTCCATTAAATTAAAATTTATTGATAATAATATTATTATTATTATGGCCAAATTAAAAATAATGATTTATAAGCTTTTCAATTAATTAACTTTCCTTATTTTGATAAAGTTATAATTATCTCCTATGCTTGAGGCCCTTATTATATATTTGTTGCTGTCATTACATAATTCCTCCATAATTAACTCCAAAATTATATTGATTAAATCAACATAATTAACATTGGGTTGACATGAACTTTATTTGAATAATATTACAGCTGTAGTTTTGTTATTGTCAAAATCTATAGCTGTCTGGCGGCATTGCTCATGCTGCAGATTGCTAATTTAGATTTACTGTGTAGAAGTATATTACCATAAAATTTAGTTGACCAGAAATAAATATCAAATGGTTGACCAAGCTATACGTACGTTGAAGGGGTAAATTAATGTAATTTTACGGCGGCTGTAATTTTTCTTTTAGCGCAATTAATGCATCACTTGGGTTGCACATGATCTGTCATATTCACTGATTGCTGTATATCTTCTCGTAAATGGCAAGTACTGACAACGTAACTGTCTGGCCACAATTCAGATCAATATTAAGTTAACTTTAATGAAACTTTACGAAGCTTGAACTTTTCTCTTGCCATTTTTTTCCTGCAAATTAACCAAAGTGAAAACATTTTGTAGGTTTTCCAATTTCAGTGCGTTTGATTATAAAATTAACAAAGAAGGGAATGGATCGACATAATTAGTACTTTATTTAAAATGTTTAGCTTTTATTAAATAATGATTTTGTGGAGTGTTTTGAAGCTTTTCAGAATTCTATATACCACTAGCATCGGTCTGTTAATATATATACAGAAGATATATATAGTTTTGCATATAAAAAAATAATAATTTTTTTGTGAGAATATGCACATGCTTGGTGCATTTTTATATTCAACATAATCATTATTATAAATTCAAGGGATATAGTTATTTTGATATTAGAATTGTAATTTGCGAAATAGTTTTCTTGTGCTTGGTTGCCAGGAATTGGACTACTATATGTCGTGCTTGGACCAATCAGGGCCTGCAGGGTAAAGGCTAGCTACTAAGCTAGCTGCGAGCTTGTTTTGTTGGAACTGGATTGGTATATATATGTTGGATAGGCCTTCTTCCTGGACGAAACTTAATTTTTTATTAAAATATGAGGAGAAAAACCACGAAGATTGATTAGATGTTTAATTATTGTTTAATAAATTTTCATGAGGATTTGCTGTCCACAGTCGCTTGATTGCAGATGTTATGCTTATCCTTATCACTGAACAGTTTTCAGTGGAATATGTTTAATTGTTGATTAGCACGCAAATCAAAGTAAATATAATTGATTAATGCAACTTAAAATATGCATGTGCGGACATTTTTAAAAAAATTGAGAGATTATGGGCTGAAATCCCCATTAGAAATTTGAATAACAAGTACAAAAATTTATTAAACAGCTGAACAAGAAATAAACCTTAAACCTACAGCAATAATAAGTTACTAATTAGTGATGATAATGCAATAAAGACTTAATGTGAGCTGTGGATGCAAAGGGCAAAGTTCCATTTTGATAAGTCCCAGAGGTCCCACCATGGGTAAGAATGTTAGGACAACTAATATCCAACCAGATTATGATTGTAATTAGGAAATAAACAAACAAGTAATACTGATGAAAGTAAGAGTTAAGGATGTTGAAGAAGAAAACCTGAGGCAACACACGAATAACAACATGGAGAAAGAAAACCCAAAAAAAAAAAAAAAAAGATTGTCATTATTATTATTATTGATTGGAGGGTTGGAGAGTATATTAATGCCACAGACAGAGAGGACAGATTCAAGTGCTAACTCACGCAGCTGTCTTTCGATTTTTCAAGCCCAACCCTTCACTATCTTCCTTCCCAGACAGCGAATTAGAGTTTGCACCTGTCGGATCTCTCTCTCTCCTCATTTCTTTTTTGGCCATGCACCAACCCATTTGTTATCATCAGCAAACTCATAGAACTTAACAGCTCCAACAGCAGCTATCATTCTCACTGTCTCAAATTTTCTTTGTAATGATTTTTCTGCGCTGAAATAATTCGGATGACAGATGGATATAGAGGCGCGCACATAGAGCTGAATCACAGACAACATCATGAGGTAGAAGAGAACATATTGTTGTTATATGAGTGGCATATCAAGAATTCATGCATGAAGAAAGATACCCATTTCTTGTTTTTATGATTTTTGTGATTCAACGCCGGCCATGGCTTATCCACATTATCGATCTCAGTTCGGAGATACAACCTTTACTAAAGTGTTTGTCGGAGGTTTAGCTTGGGAGACTCCTACTGAAGAAATGCGTCGATATTTTGAGCAGTTTGGAGAGATTCTTGAAGCTGTTATTATTACTGACAAGAATACTGGAAAATCTAAAGGATATGGATTTGTAGGTTTTGTTATTTTTATTTAATTTTCAATGTATTATTCGGTTTGATTTATTCTCATTGTTAATATAATGATCATCAATAGGTTACTTTTCGTGATCCCGAATCGGCCAGAAGGGCTTGTGCCGATCCAAACCCTGTGATTGATGGAAGAAGAGCAAATTGCAATATTGCTTCTCTTGGTCGGCCTAGACCTTCGCCTCCTCGAGGTCCAATTGGAATTTCTTTTTCCTGAAAATAAAATTTATTGGAGTGAAACTATTGCTGACATATATATGGTGTATTATTTGTTAATAACTGCAGGAAGACCACAAGGTGGCACTCCATATCAAGGAAGTCCGTCGTATAGTGGGGTGTCAATGCCATTGCTTCCTCCACCTCCACCACCACCACCTCCTCCTATCATCTATTCACATTACGGGTTAGTTGTTGCTTTCTTACTTGTGGGAAATGGTCCATACTTTAAGTGGCATGCATAGAAATAACGCTCTTTAATTTCTATGTTTCATTTTTTTTTCTTAATCTTTTGAGACAGTTGGTATCAGCCTGTAAACAACAGATCACATAATTGACTAGTAACGTACGACCACAAAATAAATTTAAAAAAAAAACAAATGAAAGTATAATAAATTAAATGAAAGTATAATAAATTATAATAAATCCACGTATACTTACATGGCAGCTACTATACACATATAATTGGTCAGCCTACACACATTTGTATAAATTATATGCCTTAAAGCTTAATTTTTCTTTGGGTCAAAAACTTTAATCTTAATATCTTAGTCCGAAACAAGAGAAAACGAAAGCTTTGTCACTTCCTTTTAATGATCATCATCTCTTCTGCAAGTGTTTGGTCACAGTCCGGCTTTGTTTTTCACACAACGATACCTCTTAAGTTACTATATACGACAAAAATATGCTTGTATAGTTGTATATATTGATTGAATTTCTCTTGTATCTTGTTGTCCTTCAAAGCTTTTTGTAACATATAAGCTTTTCTAGGGTTTTGTTATTTTCAAATATACACGTTATTTTGTTTTACTTAAAGCTCGTTATATAAAATGATAAAATTGACACTAGCTTAAGCTTAAACTCTATTATTTCCAAATATTGTTCCAGAAAAAAAAAGGGAGAATATATTTGATAAGGATGTGAGAAACGTGGGTAATTTTTTTTTTTAAAGGTTTGAACCCTTTAATTAATCTAGAAGAGTTTTATATCTACATTTCGTGAAAATAATTTAATTTGGGTGAAGGATTCTAATCAGTGGCACGTATCCTTATTGTATAGTTAGGAGGAGCTAAACAAGGAAAAATGAAAGTGACATAGTGCAATGCGACACCACTAGGCAGGGGGAGGTTGTGGGTCATTCCCCACCATTATGGGCAGCTATATACCACTAAATAAATTCATATACTTTCTTTGTATCAATGACGTATAGGCGTAGTGAGTATATGGCTATATGATATTATTGGTCCAACACACATATATTTTGCATAAATATGTGCATGGGATTAAATTTAGTACCAACCCCATATCCAACATTATCGTTGGTAACAGTTGCTATCATTATAGGACCCATTTGCAATATCACAATAAGTTCATCATCCTACCTCTTTCCTGTACTGGGGAAGCAATTCTCAGTAATTACTCACCTTTAAGTTAATATAGATGAATTTTTAGTGATCTTCTTTCATTCACACTCAATGCCACTGATTCTACTTTTGCAGGTATCCACCCTACACTCCTGACTATGGGTACCACCAGGTTAATTACACTTTCTTTTTCTTTTTGTTTGAGTTTGTTTGCTTAAATTAACCAATTTTATATAATAGTGAGTTAATATTTGTTTTATTAAAAATTGGATTATTTTGCGCTTGTATATTAATAACAAAGTGATTGTATGCAGGCTGTATATAACACACAAGTTCAACAGCCACAATACTATCATCAAATGTACGGGACGTCAGCAAGTAGCATGGGAATGGGCTCACCATACTATTATCATGGCTATTCTTTGCAACCTGTAAGGGGAGCAGTTTCTTCAGTACCTCATCAGGCTCAACGTTTACCAGGGCCCTCTTTTTTTTACTACCCTACTACTACTGTGGATCCTAATTCCTTCTCTACTTATCCTCCCCCACCTAATCTTCAAACCACAAGGCCTCCCTTCCCCTATTCTGATCCTGGTACGCACTTCCTCTCTAATCTTTCCTTTTTAGAACTTAAATGATCAACGAACAATTACAACATAAACATAATTAAATTTTGTAAGATAAGTTAATTTCAATCTTAATTACACACTAATTAACTAGTTATTAATTTTTGTGGATTCTTTAGTTATGTATATATATATATATATATATGTACTAGCTAGGGTTTGTGAAAGTATATAAATATATATATATATATATATATATATAGAGGGGGCCCACGTGGGTAAGCTCAACCATGTGGGTGAGCTGTCTGGTTATTGAAATATGACCCAAATAATGGGTAGATGTGAAGTAGTGACAGAGAAGCATAGAGTGTAAACAAATAGTGAGTGCATGTGGTTTCAGTGTCAAGATGATGGTTCATTCTGAATATGCACTTCACTCCTCGTGTATAGCGGAGGCCCACTTCCCATCTTTTACGTATATATATTGCTTTAAGTCAAATAACTTGGCTAATAATAATAATGCCGTTGCTATGTAAGTTGAAATTTTATCGACTTCATGAGTAAATATGCATAATAATTTTATAGATCGATGCCTATAAATGTAAGATAATTCATAAATTTTTTCCAAAGTCTCAGGAAATGATTGATTGAAGTAGATTTCATTGAAGGTATTATATCTATAAGATCTTATTTCAGACTTTCATTTAACAAATCGGAGTAGATATATTCTCGAGTTAGAGCATCACCATCTCCTTGCAAATAAGAATTGCAAAGTGACATGACAATTTCAAAATGACTGACTTGGATGAGTAATTTGTAAGCTTGCAAGTAGTGAAAATGAGAGAAATAATTTCTCATGAATAAAAAAATTGTAGTGGGTTCTACTTGTATTATTTAATAATAAAATAAATAAATAAAATATTATTAATTAATATTAAGTTAAATAATTTAAAATAATTAATAAAATTAAATATAATGAAATACATTATTATATTTACTAATATAATTAATATATAATTTGTATTAATTAATTTAAAGTAACTTTAAAATATAATTATGTGTTTTAACTAAAATAAGTATAATTAATATAGATTAACATTTTTTATGCATTTGAAACAAGAACAATAATAATATTATTAACATTATTTAATTTTCATTAGATTTTATTTTATTTTTGCAATTTATTAATGCTAATATATTTAACAATAAAATCTAAGTTATTTGATTAATAAAAATATATAATATTTTAATTATTAATAGTGAATATAATATATTAAAATATTAACCGGGTTTCGTAAATAGAAATTCATGTTTATTGTATGGATGAAATATATTTGAAAATGTAGTTGAAATTTGGTTAATCTGAAATTGATAATGATACTCTTAGTACCTATGACTTTATTTCTTTAGTTTTTAATAATGTATTGAAATTAGTTCTACTAATTCAGACTGAGTGTGTCAGCCTAAAAATTTATTGCTTTTCTGTTTATTTGGCTTCAGATTCGCAGCAGACTCCACAGCATCCCAGCACAGAAACAGAAGCTGCTGGAATGGTTACTTCTGAAAGTACGAATGAATGATCAAAAGAGTCAAAAGTGCAATTTAATTAGTAAAATCTCCATAGCTTTGTGGTCTTCATCTCTCCTAAATTCTTCGGCATTTGCTTTGTCAATTTCCACTCAAAAGCTGGATACATGCAACTCCTCCACAGAGAGATCGTACATTAGCCTTTCTCTCACAGCCCAGCTCTATACGCCCCAAAGGATTCGGACCAATCAACCCGCTTATGCACATCCTTATTTAATTCTTCTTTTTTTTTTTTCCCGAAAAAAGAAAGAAAGAAAATCATCACTTATCATTTTTTTATTCTCTTTCATGTTAATTTGATGAGCAATTATTTCTTATAAAATATAAAAACTTAACATTTTTTTAGAACATGTGTATGAACAGAAGTAGGGACCGACATTCCCTCAATAAAAAATTATGTTTAAAACAGGTATCTGATCATCGTTGTTTTTTGATATCTCTTTATTTATTGGTAAATAAGTATTTTATATCCTCCAAAGGGAAATGGGATAATAAAATGTATTCTCTCTTTAACAGAAATTTTGAATTTGAGTGAAGTAGACAATATTTTACCCCGTCAACACGAATCCAGATAATTGGACAGTTAGGAAAAAAAAAAAAAAAAAACTCTAAATGGACAAAATTATTTCGACAAAATTTAAACCACAATTGATTTACAGGTTATGACTCAGATATTGTGACATTTATTTATATGTGCAAATTTGCATGTGTATGTACATGTATGTATTAAAATTTCTTTTTCCTTATCTATATAAAAAAGGTTCTTTTACCTAAAATAAGAAATACATATATTAAGAGGTGTTTGAGATTACGGGTTATAAAAGTAGATTTTGAATTTTTTTATTTAATTGACTGATTTTTTTAAAATTTTTTATAAACTGCTTTTTTCTAAATATGTTTTTTGAAAAATCATCTATTTACTTACTTATACCAAAAACAGTTTTAAAAACTAAAAAAAATTAAAAATATAAATTTTTTTTCCAAAACGTGATTTTTCCAAACGCAATACCAAACATGGTCTAAAACTTAAAATTGCTCTCCAGTTTATATATTGTGATTACCTTGAAACGGGATCAAGATTCTATCTTAGGGAATTTTTTAAAAAACTCAAAAAATATTACAATATAACCTCTATTTAAATTTTTTTTTCAAATCTATCAAAAGAACCTAAAAAATATTACAATAGTACCTAAATTCAAAAAGTTATCCAATAATATACCATAAAGTGTAAATATGGTATATTTTTAGCATATATTGGATATATATTAGTTCAATATTCTTATGAGTACTTTGGTTATACTTTTAAAATACTTTTAAAATTTTTTAAGAATTTCTTAGGTATATTTTAAGAATTTTTTGAATATAATATTTTCATAAAAAAAAAAAAAGAATAACAAGAAGAAAATAGATGATGCAATATAAAAATAGCTTCAAAGCTCACTTTGATTAATTATAAATATTAATTAATTACAACTAATCATCATTAATAATTTTCCAAAGTACTATACACTAGTCAAACAATATTTAATAAATCACCATAATGGGAAGATAAGGAAAGTGGTTGAGTGTGTTTTTTGAAGTACCACCGTAGTAGCTTTAATAATATATTATTGAAGCTACTACGGTGATACTTCAAAAAATACACTAAGTCACTCTCTTTCTTTCTCTCAAAACTCAAGAAAATTTGAAATTAAAAAAATAAAAGAATCGGTTTTATATTTCTTTCTTCTTCGGTTCTTACTATGGCATCGCGAGGTAAAGATTAGTTTAGATTTGATGGGAGACCCAATCGATCAATGTTTTAAAAATTGTTTGGTAAAATTAAAAAAAATTTTAGTAAAAAAGAAAAAAAAATTGCTTCTATTTTTTGAAAGAGTTAAAACATGGTGAAATTTCCTCTTTGTTTTAAAGCAAAAAATATTGACAATTGAAGGCCCATTAAGCCGTTGTAAACATTGCTTTCTTGATGGTGGGCCAATGTTCTGTATTTATTCAAGAATCAACTTTTTATGTTATGGAAGGGTCAATTTTAGGGGAAACAAAAATACATTTTGATCATGAAATTTAAAAATTCTTCAATTAATTATCTCAAAAAAGTTTATTTAATTAATTATCTTAAATAATTATCATCAAATCCCTCTAATACGTGCAATCAATTGGGGTGATCCTATTTTAAATTTTGGCCTCCTTATTAAAGTGGCCTATTGGTGACACAAGGGGCTTATTTTTTTTTTTTTTTAAAGTAAATTTCACCTTTCCTTTTTAAAGATGACAATTATTGTAAATTTAGCAAAAATTTTTGTTCAATTGAGAAAAAAATAGTCTTTTTCTATATTTTAAATATGAATTAATAATTTCATTAACTTGTATAACTACCACTTATCCTTATGCATATATTTATTTATTTTTAATTATTAATCAAATAACTTAATTATTAAATGAAATATGTAAATTTGTATTTAATAAATTTAATTACCAAAGTAAATCTTAGGTACACCTTAATTACCAAAGAAAAAATGTAAACTTTGTACATAATTAATTTAATTATGGTTATTTATCTTGGTAAATCTTGGGTAGATATTTGATAATTTTTAGTTGAGAGATTGAGTAAATGTAGGATAAACTTTGGGTAAATTTTGGATAAATATTGAGTATACTCTTGGTAAAGTTTAGGTAAATTTTGGGTATTTTCTTGGGTAAATTTTGAGTAAACTTTTAGTAAACATTGTGTATACATTTGGTAAATTTTTGGTAGACTTTGGGTAAATTTAATTTTGATTAATTTTCCGGTGAATATTAGTTAAACTTTATGTAAATTTTGGATAAATCTTTTATAAATTTTGGGTAATTTCAACTTTCATTAATTTTCTAATAAAACTTAAATAAATCTTAGATAAACTTCGGATAAATGTTAGGTAGATCTTAGATAAATTTTAAGTAAATTTTTGGTAAATCTTGTTTGACTTTAAGTTTCATTAATTTTCTGATAAACTTTTGGTAATTTTAAATTTTATTAATTTTTTGGTAAACTTTACTTAAATTTTAGGTAAAATTCAGATAAATTTTGAGTAAATTTTTGGTAAACATTGAGTTTTGAAATTTTTGTAATATTTTTATGTGCTTTTTACATTTTTGAAAAAAATTTTAGTGCTTTTAACATTTTTGAAATTTTTTTTTAAAGAGCGTTATTTTTATAAATATATATGTATATGTTTTTTTTCCATTTTTATATAAATCTCTTATTTTTTTCCCTACCTGAATGTCTAGTTTCGATCCCCAACACCTTATATATATATATTTTGACAAAATTGTCTTTATAAATATTAAAACCCCTATTAATTTCCTATTTATTCACCGTTAACTATTAATTTTAGTATGATATTTCGAATTCCATAACCTCATAATTCTGAAGACAATACATTAATTCAATGCTACTGAATTAAAACATCAACACATAGGTTGATAAATGGATTAGTGTTTGAGTATTACATACGGAAAATATGTCTTGTAGACTGTACTTTTCGGCTGCAATGTCAATCAATTAGTTCGGAAATTGAACTAATTAGGTTCTAAATTATAACTTGTTTAAAAAATTAGTACGAATTTGTAATATATTAAAAGATTTGGCACGAAATTTTCGATATAGTAATAAAGTTTGTGTACCATTTATTTTATTAACTTATAGCTGATATATCCTTACTATATCTTATATATATTAGGATAAAATGAAGTAATTATACTAAAACTTTTGCATATATATTAAATTGATATCAGAATTTTTTTTTATCAAATTTGCATTAAAATTTTAGACTTATAGTTTCAAATTATAGTACTAAACACTTTTTCGGTTGATTCATACTGAGTGGATTCTGAATTTACTAATCGGGCTGCCGAATTTGCTGAAATAGCCGCTGAATTTACTGATGTGATGCTGGAAAAGTTTTACTTTTGGATAGCATAATTTAAAATTTGACTTCAAAATTTTGGTAATGATTTGATACATATACACAAATTTTGGTATAAAAAAAAACAATTTACCCTCTTATATTCACCGGTGATTTGCCTTGGTCAGGAGAGAGATTCTGCACAACCTATTTTGAGGGTTACAATTAATCACAGTTACAGTGATGGCATAATTAGTGAACAAGAATAATACTTATTTAGTAAGAATGTAAATGAAAGATCCAAATCATGCACCACCAACATTTAGAAACTAATCATCACTATCGCAATCCCTGCTCTCCTCTATATATTTTCTCCTCTCTTGTAAGTAATGCCAAAGGGCTAGTGTGACTGTGTGGAGAGATAACCTAGCCCGGTTATTATTTCATATAATGCATTGCCTTAGATTTTTAACTTTCTGCAATGCAATTCCTTCCAATTTCAGTTCATGTGGGCCATCCAAATTTAAGTTATTTTCTTTCTTTCCCAAAATTGGATAAGCAAAATTATCAGGATTGATTTATTAGCCCATTGCCAAAGGTTGTTTTCATTCAACCACATTATTCTCCATCCATGCAATTACCCCTACCTTATACCCTCTATACTTATTCTCATCATTAGTCATTCAGTCATGGCTGCATTCTCTTGTTATAAAAACCCTTTAAAATTATCAATAAGGAAACATCACATCCCTTTCTATATATCATGGATACTTCATTTGCTTCTTCTTCTTCTTCTTCCGACAATAAACTCACTGTTGATGTGGAGCCACTTGATCTGTTTCCAGGTATACCATTCAGTTCTGAAAACCCTAAACCAATAAGCACTAACGACGCAGACAAAGAGGAAATTACTGTGGCCTTACACATTGGTCTTCCTGACTATACCATAAATTCAAATGCTAAAGGAAATTCCAATGTAGCAGCTAAACAATACTGGATACCAACTCATGAACAAATTCTCATCGGGTTTACTCATTTTCCTTGCGATGTCTGCTTCAAGACCTTCAACCGCTACAACAATCTTCAGGTTTCAAATTCCCTCTCTTACAATATCTGTTTTTGTATCCGATCAAATTCTTTTATTTCTTATAATTATACAATCTCGTCTATGTGACTGTATAATTAGATGTACATGCTGTCAATCTGCTACTGTAAAGCAACAGCAACAGTTTATATATATTGCGATAGATTTGAGCTGAAGGTTTTCTAGTTTCAGATGCACATGTGGGGACATGGATCGCAGTATCGAAGGGGACCGGAGTCTCTCAAGGGAAGTCAACCGCGAACCATGTTAGGGATCCCGTGCTACTGTTGCGCAGAAGGATGCAAGAACAACATACAACACCCAAGGGCAAAGCCCTTGAAGGATTTTAGAACATTGCAAACTCATTACAAGAGGAAGCATGGGCTTAAGCCTTTTATGTGTAGAAAATGTGGCAAATTCTTGGCTGTGAAAGGTGATTGGCGAACCCATGAGAAGAACTGTGGGAAACGTTGGCTTTGTGTTTGTGGCTCTGATTTTAAGCACAAGAGATCTCTCAAAGATCATATTAAAGCATTTGGGTCTGGCCATGAACCTTTTCCTCCTCCATCTTTTGATGGCCTTGGGCAATATGAGGATGTCTCTCCTCTTGTTTAAATTCGTACCATCTTTATATTAATTTCTAGCTTTTAGATTTGAATCTTGTTTTGTGTTGTTCAAGAACAAAAATATTACCATGTCAAATTCGACTAATTTGCTAGTAAATATCTATATTTTGTTTTGTATGTTGAATGGTGAACTCTTATATATTTATAACCATATGTTTGACCATGAAAAATAGTAAAAAATCACTTCTTGTAAAATTATAAGCCTTCTTTTTAATTATATTGCATTCACTAAAATTGAAATAGAGAATTAATGGAGAAATGACTCTTTGTAGCTTCAATTAACTGACAATCGCAATAATTTCATTAACAGTGTCCTGAATGTTCCTGCTTATTTCAAAGCAAAATTTCTTACCTGAAAACTCCCAAGAATTTTTTCATGCTCCAAAATTAACATATGGCTTAGAAATAGTCTATTGATAGAAAAAAGAGTAATTAATTAACTGGTTAATTAACGAAGCTGGTTGTTAATTCACGATTTCTTAATGATGTACTTGCATCTAGCCGAAGTCAACAGTGAGCCACTTCACAATCCAAGTCCCTTGAATGCCCATTTTCTAATTTAGATAAACCTCACAAATACAAAATATTCCAAAATATTATTAATTTGTCATACAAACACATGCAAATGCTAAACTTGTACCTTTTATTAATTTTCCAATGTACCTTACAAATTTGTTTCTTCAATATACGATGGATATTGAATAATATATATTAATTGATTTGATTTTGTGGATTAAAGAAGCAACTTATTTATCATTTTTTCCAAATTGATGAATGAAGATCCAGGAGTACAGGTGGCCACTCGTGCTTTATTTTTCCATTCCAAGGCCTTCTTCTTGAGTTATTTTCCTTTCTCACCACTCATTATCTCATCCGCTAGCCTTTCAATTTCATTACTATCAGCCGTTCCATCCCAATTTGGATTCCTACGCCCCAGTTATTACAACAAAACCAACTATTTGTCTGCTGCTCAGAAAAAAAAAAAAAAAAAAAAAGCAAGCAAATCATAGGCACTCCCCCACACAGACTCTCCACATTAGAATTCTATCCATTATGTGTCAGGAATACTCCAATTGCAGGGTGGCTCAGGAATTTTTTCTGAGGACACCAACTTGTCAGGATACCTCTGGCTTTCGTGGGCTTTTCTCAAAATTGGGTCTTTGGACAAAGTATTTCCTATTGGAACGTATTTTGTTCAAAAATTATCAAAATACGGTTATTTTGACCAAAAATTGGTCAAACCAAAAGTTTCCTTTTGCTGTCCGTTTCTAGAAGTAGCGGACAGCTCTGTCCCCTTCTCAAGGAAGCGTGTTTAGTTTTTTTGGTTGTTTCCAATTTTTTTCCATATTTTGTCAAATAGAAATGCTAGTGTATATGATTTCAGATTTTTTGTAAATCAGATTTGGAAGGATGGAAGAAAGATGCTCTAACACTTCACTCTCTAATTCATAAAATGTATTGAAAATAACGGCTGAACCATTATAAGCGTTTTCAAGCTCATCAATAGCGAAGTTGACCATAAAATCATCAGGTTCTGTAGTTCTGACATAGCTTGGTAAATTCTTGAGACGTATACAGTCAATCTCAGTTTCCAGGTACCGATTCGTCAGATAGCTTGAATCTGTATAACTGCAATTTAAAGGTCATAACCAGAACCAGAATATTATTGTTGGAGATTGTGAGGAAAAGACAGAGAAAAGAAAATAAGCAAAGTCAAGCAAATACAACCACCATATATATGACTGCAGCTATCAGCCTTCAATATCTAACAAAATCTCATTAGTTTTACAAAAAATCTCAGCAATTTCAACCGTTATCAAATTAACATTTAAAATTGCAGATACCTTTCAAGAGGAAAACATACTTTTCAACTAAGGGGTGAAAGTGCAAGTAAGCCATGAAACCACAGACGCTGGCTGTCCAGAAAAGGAAATCAGGTTTGCCTAGTTCCTGAGCAGCTTGGAGAGTAAAGCTTATGATGCAATCAGAAACAAGGGATATTTCTTAGGTGTAATTAGAAAAACTATTGACATTTTTAGTTTACTTTTTAATAAAATTCTAACTTAGGTGTAGTTTTAAAACTATTTCTGATTTTGGGATAGTATTTGGTGAGATGGCAGAGAGAAAAATAAAGTACACAACTAGATTGACACACTGATCTATGCTCTACTCCACTTGAAGTGGCGCATTACTGCAACTGTGTTGTTGTTGTTTTTTTTTTAATTTATTTATTATCAAATATGCAGCATGCATGCATGCAAAGGAAGAGCCTAATTAAGTTTGTTGTTTGCTAATTGTACCCTAATTATAATATTACTTTTTGTTAATTTAATTTAATTTATATATTAATTTTTTGTTAATTAGTTTTTTTCGCTGATAAATACTAATTTATTTTCTAAAAAAAAAAGTAAAAATGAAAATAATAATTTTTAAGATGTAATTAAGAGTTATTATATAAAGGTCACAAGTTAAATCACTATAACATAAATTAAAACAAATAAAATTTATAAATTTAATTGAGAATTCGAGATAATGTTTGAGAGATTAATTAAAATATTATTATTGTTATCAAAATAAATAATATGTTTAAAAAAGATAACACAAAGGTCAGTAATTCTAACCTTTGTAATGTGGAAGCTCGGGATATAAAGAGAAAAAGAATAGTTGGGAAAAGAAATAAGCTTATGGAGACAAAAGAAAAAAGAATGGTTGGGAATAAGCTTGCTGCGTGGGAGAGATTTAGGCAAAGAAGGAAATGAGAGTGTTAGACATCAGAAGAACTACCATATGTATTTCCATTTGCTTCATTAAATTCCTGGCATGGGGAAGGAAGGCTGCATTAAGTTCACGGGAAAGTTGCATGGGAACATTAATGTCACTGGAAAGCTGCATTTTGGCATGAAGGGCTAACTGGCGCACACACCACTGTGCTACGGATTTTTTGACTGTTCTAAAAGTACTCCAAACTTGAAATTATCTAAAAAAATATACTAAAATGGTAAATTTTTTTCTCAACTACACCAATCTAAAAAATATCCCCAAAACCAATGCAAGTGACGGCTGATTTTTTGACGTTGAGCTTGGAGAGAAGATCTCTAAAGGGAGCTAAGCATTTAGTCTTTATGGATAAGAAGATGGAGGTTCTGTCTTGGGTAGAGTCCTTATCGGAATGAGGAGGCCATCAGGGATAGTTTCGAATTGGAAAGTAGGAAGACCGGTGAGGAATTCAAGGTGAATTATACCGACGGTATCCAACTATATAAATTGTAATAATTCATTATCAGTATTTCAAAGATGGTTTTAGTTATAAAATAAAAATTGATATAATTTTATATTACAAATAATCTTTAAGATACTGAATTGTTATAATTTATATGGTTGGATTACCGTTGGTGTAATTCACTTAGGAATTCAGAGGGTTGTGATTGTATTATGTGTTAAAAAAGATAATATAGAAGCCCTTTTTTATGAAGAAGTTTTGCTAGTTGAAGCATACAATTTATATGCTCAAATTATATTATAGACTCATGTCCACAAAATATTATGGATCAAAAGTTCATCACAAGTGTAAAATATGGTGATAATTTTGTAAATAAAATAAATTTACACAGCTATCAAGTATACGGTGGTAATTTTATAAATATTCATCATCCGTTTATTAAAAAAAATTAATTAATTTATTGAGAAATATTTATTATAAATAAATTAAAGATTCATTAGTTTATTACTATAAAAATTTTAAAGAATAATCTAATATTTATTAAATTAAATACACAATACATATTCTTAAAGAGGATTTAATATATTCATACATACGGATAAAAAAAATAATTTCAATTAAATTAAATAAAAAAAGATATATAATAAACTAAAGATTACACATGATATTTATAATCTCTTTCAATAATTAATTGAATCCATACTTCTTAGACAATTACTGCTATGCCATAACCAATACGGTAATTCTATTTACTCCAATTTATTTTGTACCCATTGATTCTAGTTATATTAAAATATTATTACTTTAATATAAATTGAGTAATATATATAAATGAATTAATCTATTTATATAAATTATAAATATTTTAATATATATTAGACAAAAATTAATTAATATAAAAATATATAGCATTTTTCTAAGAACTTCTTCAATCCAAAACACAAAAATAGTGTTACTTTTACACCAAAATAGTGTAGTTACACTAAGTTTTTCTCTAATCAATAACACTATTTTTTATACCAAAAAGAATATTCTTAAATATTCCTTTCACTCCATAACATAAAAGCATAAAAACGAATAAAAAATGATGAACAGTAAAATAACGTGTGAATAGTGTAATGCTGGTTCCTGGCATTTTTCTGTAGCAACATTATTTTTTAATATAAAAAATGGTACGTGTTGGAGAAAAAGAAGAACATAATTTTTATCTTTATGCGTGACTTTTACGCTAAAATGGGAGATGGTCTAACTAATAATCTCTTTCAATAATTACTTACTTTAGTTGAGAATCAAGAATGTGATATTTTGATAGTGACTTCTGAACTTCCCTCGACACAATAACAGCCACACCATGAGATATTTTTCTATTTCTGATATACATTTGCATGGCTTATTTACAAGAACGCTTATAATGACTAGTCATCTTTTTTCCCTGTGAGAAGCGGCTCGTCCTGTGGTGAACATAAGGAAGGGACAAAATTTAAAAGCATAAGAAATCTGCGGAGAATTATAATTTGCAAGTGAATTTAGCAGTCGTAAGCATGGTTATCATCAATTGGCATCGTCTTCTTTTTCCATGGTAAAGTATAGAAAATGAACAAAATTATGAAACCCACAAACTCTCTCTAAGGCAATATTTCGCGGTTGGATTTGCTGAAGGTCATCATTACTTTTGGGATTGGGATTAATAGAACTATGTGCAAGTCAATTAATCTCCCATCATAATAGAACTTCAATTATTTATCACGTATTAGATAAAGCAATCATACAATTTAGAGGTCAAGAATTTTTTTAGCTTTATTTATTTATAAAGAAACAAATTACAAAATAGTAATGTATGGAATTGTGACCACCAGGAGGAACTTTAAATATTTGTCATGTACTCTGTCCCATACATAATAATTTGAGGTCAAGAAGTTTTTCCTTTTTTTTTTTTTAATTCGGTAAGCAAATGGTGATATTAATTTCATTTATAGTCACTATACTTTATTTTTATAACAATAAAATTATAATTTTTTTTTCATCCCAAAAAATTACTCAACTATATTTTTATTTTACTAAATTCAATTCCAGCCAATTTTCCGATATGGATAACCGAAAGTTTGACATAATGTCTGACTTGTTACCAGAAATTTGATGTAATGACTGATGTGTTACCAAAAATTTAACGTAGCAACCGATGTGTTACCAAAAAATTGGCGAGAGTAATTTTAGTGCAAAAAAAATATAGCTCAATGATTTTTTGGCACGGAAAAAAGTTTTATAATTTTACTGCAACAAGAGCAAAATTTAGTAATTATAGATGAAATTAACTCCCAAGAAGCTGTGAGAGCATAAAGGAGAAAAATAATTTGCACAGAATTAGGGATATTTGGAATTGTCGTTGAGTAATCCAAAAGTAGATTTTTAATTTTTTTATTTAATTGACTGATTTTTTTATAAATTATTTTTCTTAAATATGTTTATGGAAAAATATATATTTATTGCTTTTTTCAAAAACAATTTTCAAAATAAAAAAATAAAAAATACAAAATTTCTTTCAAAAATTTTTTTTTGTAAATGCAATGGCAAACGGATTCTTATAAGAAATTACAATTTGCAGAACAAGAAATCATATATATGCAATCTGCAAAAAATATATAGAAATCGAGAAAGAGAAAGGTGAGAGCAGCAGATTTTTTTTTTTTTTTTTAAGGGATCTCGATCCTGAGATCTTTATAGAGGGTAGTGACATCGAGGCACTTTTTTTTTTTTTTTTGGTAAGAGCACATGCCTTTGAGATAAGAAGATTGACATTTTTATTAGCTTGATCTTCCATCTATTTAAACTTAATTTAAGTAAGCTGTTTTTTCCTATATTTATTTATTAAAAGATTTTATTGGAGATTTGAAGTCGAGGCTTATGATTAAACTAAAATTTATTGGTTTGAACTCAAAAGAAAAGTTCAAAAAATAAATAAATAATAAAGAGGGGACCACGAAAGTCATGCATAAGAACAGGTTCGGCGATCGCTGATTTGCAGCTAACTAAGCAAACTAATAAGGAAAGAGAGATATTCTTCACAGAAATTAATGGATTCAACAAGGAGAGAAAATAGCTGTCCTCATGCAGTTTGTATTCCGTTCCCGGCGCAGGGACATATAAATCCAATGCTTCAACTAGCAAAACTTCTTCACCAAAAGGGCTTCCATATCACCTTCGTTAACACAGAATACAATCACAACCGTATATTGAGATCAAGAGGCCCTGATTCCCTCACCGGCCTCCCTACATTCCAATTCGAAACTATCCCCGATGGCCTCCCTCCTTCCGATGCCGACTCTACCCAAGACATACCCTCCCTCTTCTTAACAACAAAGACTAATTGCTTAGCACCCTTTAGAGACCGTCTCTCCAAGCTCAACACCAAAAATCCTGCCGTCACTTGCATAGTTTCTGATGGCATCATGAGCTTTACTCTCCAAGCTGCTCAGGAACTAGGCATACCTGATTTCCTTTTCTGGACAGCCAGCGTCTGTGGTTTCATGGCTTACTTGCACTTTCGCCCCTTAGTTGAAAAGGGTTTTTTCCCCTTGAAAGGTATCTGTAATTTTTTTATGTTATTTGATTTAATTGTCGTGATTTTCTATTACTTTTGGTAAAACTCTGAGATTTTGTTTAGATTTTGAAGGCTGATGGTGCTTATACTAGTTTGACTGGGCTTGTTTTCTTTTCTCTGTCTTCTCCTCTCAGTCTTCAACAATAATATTATGGTTCTGTTTTTGGCCTTTAAATTGCATTTAAACAGATTCAAGCTACCTGATGAATGGGTACATGGAAACTGTGATTGACTGCATACCGGGTTTGGAAGGTATGAGTCTGAAGAATTTACCAAGTTTTGTCAGAACTACAGAACCTGATGATATTAAGTTCAATTTCGCTATTGGTGAGCTTGAAAATGCTTGTAATGGTTCAGCTGTTATTTTCAATACATTTGATGAATTAGAGAGTGAAGTTTTAGAGCATCTTTCCTCCATCCTTCCAAATCCGATTTACACTGTCGGTCCTCTCCAGCTGCTTCTTCAGGATCAGGGGAAGGAAAATGGAATAAGCTCCATAAAATCCAATCTCTGGAAAGAACAACCTGGCTGTCTCGAATGGCTTGCTTCGAAACAGCCAGAGTCGGTTGTTTATGTTAATTTTGGGAGTATAACAATTATGACACCTGAGCAATTAGTTGAATTTGCTTGGGGACTTGCAAACAGCAAGCATGAATTCTTGTGGGTAATAAGGCCTGATCTTGTGATGGGAGAGTCAGCAATCATTCCTGCAGAATTCCTGGAGGAAACAATAGACAGAGGTCTCCTGGCAAGCTGGTGTCCTCAGGAAGAAATCCTGAGTCACCCTGCAATTGGAGTATTCCTGACACATAATGGATGGAATTCTACTCTGGAGAGTTTGTGTGGGGGTGTGCCTATGATTTGCTGGCCTTTTTTTGCTGAGCAGCAGACCAATAGTTGGTTTTGCTATAATAAGTGGGGCGTAGGAATCCAAGTAGGCGATGGGAATGTTGATAGAAAAGAAATTGAAAGTCTGGTGAATGAGATAATGAATGGTGAGAAAGGAAAAGAATTCAAGAAGAAGGCGTTGGAATGGAAAAATAAAGCAAGAGTGGCCACCTGTACTCCTTCTGGATCTTCATATATCAATTTGGAAAAAATGATAAATAAGTTGCTTCTTTCATCTGCAAATCAAATCAATTAACATATATAATCTTCCATTGTATGTTTGGAGAAATAAATTTGTACGGTATATTGGAAAAATAAAATGTAGAAATTGAGCATTTGCATTTATTTGTATGACACATTAATAATACATTTAACAATATTCTGTGTTCCTAGAGTTATTTGGATGTTAAAGGATTCTCATAATATATATTTGTTTGTGTACTGAGAGATTTTAATAACAAGTCTCTTATACTAATTCGTTGTCATAACCAGTAAAGAGGAAATAATTGAGAGGAAGAAAGAGAATAGAGAAGAAGAATAATAGAAGAGCCAAGTAGTAAAGCAAAAGAGAGGAGGAAAAAGAAGCAGCAGCAGAATTAGAGAGAGAATTTCAATCTACATTCATTTGCATACTGGTTCTGTAACTTCTGTTACAGTCACTAGTTATTACAACTTGTAAATGTCACCTCTATCCATAATCAATACTCCTTCAATTTCATTTCAACTACCGTTTCGATTTTTACACGGATTTTAAAAATGCTATTTAATAAACATAATTATATATATGGTTTTAAAAGTAGTAATAAATTATAATTATTTCAATAAATTTTATATATCTAACATTAAAATATATGTAAAATTAAAAATAAAGAATTTATTTTTTATTAATAATCTATAAAGTTAATAGGAATGAGATAAATTCTATTTTTTTAAAAATGATAAGTTAGAATCTATCTATACATTAAAGCTGAATGAGATTGACGGTTCATTACTATACTATGAATAGTGAACTCCCTAAATTACCCTCTTAATAACTCATAAAAAACGACACCGTTCCATACTAAGCTCATAAAGAAAATGACGCCGTATAGAGAAAAAAAAAAATGCCAAATCCTTTTTGCTCCTTCTCTGCCGCCCCCTTCCTCTTCCTGCCATCCATGAGTGGCTTCCTGCAACCACAAATTTCCTCAAACCCCATTACAAAGACAGCCCTAAAAATATATCCATTAACCAAAAGTTTCCCCAATTCCCATCACAAAGACAGCCCCCAAAAATACCTCCATAAACGACAGGTTTACATCACCTAAAATTCCCAAATTGGCCGAACCATTCATGCTTTCTCTTCTTGCCATGAATGCCTTCCTGCAAGAAAAAATTTTCTCAATCCCCATCACAATCCATAAACCAAAGATTTATTTAAGAAAAAGTATCTATTTATCTATTTCTACTAAAAAATAATTTTTAAAATTAAAAATACAATTTTTTTCAAAAAATGCTTTTACCAAATAGAATATCAAATGGGCCTCAGTATTAATCCAAATTAAATTCACTAATTTGGCAACTATCTTATTAAGTCCTCTTTTTTATAATTTTTATTAATTGATACCTCAAACTTTTGTTCTTTTCAATTTAGTTTATGAAAAAAAATTATTTTTTCTAATTTAAATACCAAATTAAATAATTTTCTGCAATTACTTCTTCATTAATCTTTTCTCAATTAATACTCATTCTAATAATTAATTTAATTACTTCGGATTCACCTCCAATTTAATGTAAATCTTCCCATATCTCAATTATATTTCAAATTAAGATTTTCATTTTTTATTTCTCATTTTTCTTTGGTTCGAATTGATTCTCCTATAAGTTTGACACATTCGATTTCGAAATGCCCGTACAACTTATATGCTCTATAATGATAAAGATGTTCTGTAATAAATTATCTAATTATTAACATTTTAGGTTATTGCTGATAAACGAATCATTAGGGTTACTTCCCCGTATAATAGAATAGAGGAAGTAATATTTTAGCATTAGGACAGCCTTTCTAACCATAACAAATTAATTAACAACAGCTAACCAATTGCCTTCGCCAACTACCCAACAGAAGAAGCTTCTCGTGCCTTTCCATTGCTGGGCTTTTCCCACTTCTGGCTCTCCCATATATGATTACGCTTATTTCTCAAATTCTCAGGTTTTGTCAGTTTTGATGGATTAATGCGCGTGGGTAGTTTTAACACCCCGTCGACATTGAGCTGCATAGGGTATGCATAAAGCATGAGGCCTCTCGAGCAACTCCATGGAATCCATTTTTATGTTTCTCTGATCTCTCTCTTGGCAGGAGAACAGAGTTGGGTTTTACAGATATGAGAGGGTCAAAAATGGAATTCTGAATCAGATATTAAATGGAATTCAAGTTGATAGAACTAGCTTTTACCATTTTTGTTTGCGACTTGTAAGTTCTACTATTGGTATAAAATAGACCACTTTGAGAATAATAGAGGGATCACTTTCAACAAAAATAGAAAAAGTAATCATATGCGTCACCTCTCTGGTGGCATACTTCGGAATCAATTCTATACAGTATCCATACGTGCACGTCAAAGTGATAGCTAAGTGCATGGTTCTGAATCGCCTCATATGCTTCAGGAAAACAAAGTTTGTCTGGGGTTAGAGCATCACTATCCTACCGTTGGATGAAAATTGTAAATGATGGGTCAATAATTAAAATTATTATAAAATAATAAAAATGGAACCTATAAATTTTTTTTTAGAGAAATTATATGACTATTGGATTATAAATTTTTAATCTCATCCGTTAATAATAAATAATTGAAATTAAAAATTAACGATTTAATAATTCTAACGCATCCAATATAATTTATATCCATATAAACTCCCTTTTTTTTATTCAAATAAAATTCTCTCCTTCTCTCTCAATATCAATATTTGAAAGTTTGCAATAGTCCAATGGGATAAGGAGACGTCTAACAAACCAAAAAACAAAATTGGATTTGCAAGAGTCACATCAACTTTTGCAATTGAAATTGCAAGCCGGTGTTTATGCTGTTATTGTCTTAGTTTGACCATGTATTCACCGTGTCAGATAGAGCAATAGATGAATGGACCACAGCGGATGTCATAGAAACATAAGCATTTATAAGAGATCATGTGGTCTCTTGATACATCAATTTCAATTTGTGAGATGAATTAATATTTTAATATATTATATTTATTTTTTATAGTTATATATTATAAAATAATAAAAGTGGGATTAATTTATTTTTTTATTTAAATAAAATTCTCTTATTTTTATTTTATTGGTTATAAATTCGAGGGTATAAAAATTGTTACGTATCAAACCGTAATTTGATTTGAATAAAAAAATAAATTGGTCATAATATGTTTCTTATTTCTATTTGTTATCGTATCGGCACCAAAATCGATTATCTATATAAATTAAATACAATTTTCACAACTGCCAAGCAATATTGTTAGATTTATGCTCTAAATGCAATTTTTTAAAAGAATAAATTAAGATATAATTTAATTATGTTAGAATATAATTTAATTTTATGCTATTTTACAGGAAGATTTTATTATATCATGATATTATGATTTGATTTAGCAGAAGGTTTTTAAAAATTAAGTTTATAGGATGATTTTATTATATTGGACAAGTCTTTTTGGATGAGGCACGTGTTTCTCCCCTCAAAACCTTGTTTTATTAGTACTCCTTGAAAAAACTTCATATTCCGTTTTTTATAAATTGCACAATTATCACGTCTCTTCTAAAATAAGATTTCCCTGCTCACCTGCTGTTATTCCTTTTTTCTTTACCAACGCCAAAAACCTCTTGTTTGGAAGAGAGAAAAATAATGAGGTAAAATATGAAAGAATTTTTATTTTTCTCGTTTGGATATGGAGGGAAAATAAAAAGGAAGAGAAAATGTGAGTTATTTTTCTCTATATATTTTATCCCTGAATTGGAGAGAAAATAGTACTGTTGGGTGTAAAATTACATTTTTATCCTTTTGAGCTGTTCTAATTTTGCCACCAGAGATTTTCTTTTTCAAAACTTTTGCTGCCAGATTATTAAAAACAAAACATATACACTCAATTGTAATCACATTCAATTTCATAGATTGCTTCACTTTCATATTTTGGGTAAAAATCAATTAATATTATATATTTTACTTAATAGGTAATATGTATATTTTAGGTTAAAGATATTTATTATTCTATATAGTAATGGGCAAAATAGTAAATATATAATACTATTTCATTTCTTTTCATTCTTTTTTTTTTTTTTTTAACTTCTATCCAAATATAGAGATGGAAAATAAGTTTTATTTTTATTCCTTTCACTTGTTAATTTACAACTATCCAAATATGAGGAAGAAAAATAAAAAAGGAAAATAAAATTTATTTTCCCTCATTATTTTTCCCTCTCCCAATGGAAATTCCCAAACAAGGCCTAAAAGCTCATGACCAATGTCTTCTTCCGAGAGTCGCTGGTGTCCAGTCATTATTGCTATAAGCTTGTAAGTTATTCCTTAATTTACTTAACCAAGTTCTGCATTTTTCTCAGGTTTGGTCTGATATTTAAGTAATTTAATTATTCTATTCATTTATCTTCTTTATACTAAACATGAGCTAATAAATTTGGATTAATTAATAATAGAATTAAAATTTTTCTACCAAACAAATGCTAACTTAACTAATTTTATAGCTTAATTAATTCTACTACTAATATTAATTATATAGCTTAATAAATACTTGTACCAAGCGTACTATAAATGCAATACCTCTTTACCCGATATTTGATTAGTAAGATAAATGGACTGTCTTAAATAATCTACCAGATTAAAATACTTATATTTTTTTTTATTATTATTATTACTTTTTTTTCCATATCTATAATCATTTAATTGGTTAATAAAAGTATATCATAAAAAAGCATTACTTTATATCTTAATATGAAACACATATTTTTACACTGAAATTTCTATTTATTATTGTACTTATATACCGCACTACTTATATTACATGAGAAAATCTTGATAATATATTATAATGTTTCTTTAAAATATACCAAAATAAATTTGAAAGTTTAAGTTACTGTATGTCTGAATTTCCTTCTTCTTCTGATAATTAATATAATATTTCATACCTTTTATTTATGCGCGAGGAAATTTTATTCACGCTAAGCTAATAGCTTAGTGATGCTTCAAAATATTTATATTATGTTGTGATATATATAAAATTTATAAATGTATTGTATTTATGATTTTTATCCTATGAGAAAATCTTGATAATATATTACAATGCTTTTTCAAAATATATTAAAATAAATTTGAAGCGTTAAGCTACTGTCCGTCTGGATTTTTTTCTTCTTTTGACAATTAATCTAATGTTTCAGATCATTTATTCCTGCATAAGGAAATTTTATCTGTGCTAAGCTAATAGCTTAGTGGTACTTCATAGGATAAAAATCATACATACGATGCATTTATAAATTTTATATATATCACAACATAATACAAATATAACGAACAATATTTCAGTTATATTCACAAATTAAATATGTCATATAATTTAACTTGTAAAAATGTGATCTCACTCTTTTATTATATTTATTTATACCATTTTCTTTTTATTATTTTTAGTTAAGCCTCTAACACCTGTGTTTGAACTTATTAGTAAGAATATAGGGTTTTGCCATTCCCAGCCTTTTTATAATATTATCATTCCCGACACTAGAATTTGTTGCCATTACCGGTTTTTTTTATCTGCCATTACTGGCTTTTTTTTTTATATTGCCACTTCCAGCTTTTATTATTTTTATAGTGCGCGTTTCTTTATTCCTTTATTGGCATGTCAACCTATTCTCTATTTTAGTTCAAGCCTAGGTGTGTTCGGGGTTCAATATAATTATTACCATCACCGGATTATTGATATTATTTGTACACTTATGAATATGGGATGCCCATACGAATAATTGAATATCAAATAACTAACAATTATTACATGTAAAACATGACATATATAAAGAAAATACCACAAAACAAACTTTCTCATGCATATTAGATTCAGGACCTGGATTTGTGACCCAATTTAGGTCATTTATACTCATAATCTGACTTTATAACCTTCTATGATTTTATGCCTTATTGTCTTAGCTTTAAAATGCAATAAAAATCATATCAATTTGAGTTTTTTACTAAAAGTTATGGTTAAAATACCGGGTAGTATTTCAACACTTTTTACCCATATTTTCATGGTACTTTTATGTCCAAGATATTGTGACCGAATTTTGACCTAGATACAATCTGAATTTTAATTCACGATCTTCATAATATTTTTAGCTCTATGACTTAGCTATAATTTTCAATTTGTTTCAGGACAATCCAACCTATATGGGCTAAGTTATGGTTAATTTAATTAGAACTGTTCCAGTGCAAGTGCAACAGGGCACTTATTGGATTCATTGCAATTCAAGTATTTCCATGACCTAATTCATTCATGTTATATCCAAAATTTTCAGATCATATTACCATGCATAAAACTCAACGTTTCATATTAATTTTCCACAAAATTAGATTGGCAACCATTTTTTACACAAGGCATTTTTCTAAGTCACATGCAAATATATGTTTTATACAAACTTCACATTTTATGGCATGCAAATTTTTTATCCAAGAAGCACTTACCTATATAGCCCCAGATCTTTCTCTTTTTCTTGTCTTGCTAGGTAGCCTTTCCCTTGCCTTTGTCTATCTTTTAGTGACTACTTGTTTGGCCTTAATAAAAAAAGACAATATGTCACTAAATGACACATTCAACCATTGTTTGTGTATGGACATTAAGTAATGATCATAATGCTCCTTAACTTCATTTCTTCTTCTCTTTACCTTATTTAAGTTCATATTAACCTAATGTCATTCCCTCCATTTAGGACAACCAAAACAGCCTCATCTATTCCAAGTTTTTTCCATAATATTCAACATGAACTAGTCATATACTCAACATCAACATTTTTAATCATCTTTCCAAACATATCCCCATCATAGGGCAACCCCTTCCTCTTCATTTTAGGTTATGTTTTATTTGTTTACAAGTCACAAAATCAACCTCCATAGTCATCTAAACTAAATTCCAACACAATTCTATACTTCTTCCCCTTCCAACACAACATTAACACAAGTTCACAACTTTAAGCAAAACCTTAATCTAACACTTCCAACCATACCAATCAACCACAAGGAGTTCAAATACATGTAATAAGGTTGGATTTGAGAAGAAGAAACTCACCTTGATGATTCTCTTGTGGTGGCCAAATTTTCCCAAATTTCTTCTCTCTTTATCACCCTAACTTTCTTTTATGGTAGAATTTCTCCAATTTTTTTTATTCTCTCTAACTAATCCTTTTTTTCCACTCTTTAAAGTGATTAAAAGACATCAAAATGGAGGGTTTGGTAGGCTAAAAGGGAGAGGAGAAGAAGAAGATGATGACTTTTTGGATAAGTGAAGAAAACACCACCAATTTTGATCTTTATACTAAGTTTAGGGTTTGTAGGTTTTACTAATTAGTTTAATCTATCTTTCTATTAGTCTATTAACTTAATTAATCTTGATTAAAATTTAATTATAGAAAATTCCACTTGTACTACAAATTTCCTATTTCTTACACATTTTTTCCCAACAATTTTGATAATACCGTTTTTGTGTATAGGAAAATTTTTAAATTTTTTCTTATTTTTTCACCAATCTTTTAATTCCATATCATTAATATCTCTACTTATTTTTTCTTATAATTTATCATTTTTCCATGGGTCCAAATTTAGACTCTAATAAGACCGACGGGCCCGACTATGATCACGCAGGATCAAAACCTAAATTGTTGGACTTTACAATAAGTGTATTGTAGCAAAAATCTTATTTTAATTATTTAGAACATAATGTTGACTAAAAAATTTTCCAAGATAATTGTAAGTTGCAAATAAAGACAAAAAAATATAGTACATTCTATCTTGGAATATTAAAGGTTTGGGTAGACCCTTAAAGCTTCAATTTATCCGAAAGTTTCTTTTTACAAAAAAATCTGTGATGGTTTTTCTCTTGGAAACTAGATGCTCTTCCTTCTCTTTCTTTATTGTTCGAAATTTATGGATCTCTCTTGATATTGATTGAGCATTTGTGGCTGCCTCTGACACTAGTTCCAGAGGTATTCTTACCTCATGGGATAAGTCTGCTTTTGATTGCTCTCATAAAGATACCCACAAATTTTGGGTAACTCTTACTAGCAAATTTTTGGCTAAAGATTTTAACTGTTGTACTGCTATCTACGCCCCTTACCCTTGCTTACCTAGACAGCAAGAAGATTTATGGTATGAGCTAAGTATTTTTGCTGACTCTTCTAGTCTGCCTCTCTTATTTCTTGATGATTTAAACCAGGTGTGCAGCCCTTTAGATAAAGCTCCAGCTTCCAGTCTAACTCTTTTATAAGGAGTTTCAATGGTTTCATCTCCTCCAACTCTCTGATCGATCTACATTTAGAAGGAGCTCAGTTTACCTAGCGTAATAAATATGCTAAGTGCAAAATAGACAAAGCTTTGGCTCATTCATTATGGTTATATGAGCGGCCTAATTCTTGTTTAGTTGCTCTGCCTAGAGGCTTATCTGATTATAACATCCTTTGGTTCTCCAATCAGTCTATCAATATAGGCCCAAAACCTTTTTGAACTCTCAATTATTAATGGAATAGTCTGTGATTCCCTGCCTTGGTTTGTGATTTCTAGAATGGTTTGCAACTTTCCTGCCTTTACATCATAAGTTTTAGAAATTAAAGTCTTCTTGTCAACTTGGAACAAAAATGTCTTTGGAGACCTCAATTCTTAAGTTAACAATCTTGAGCAAAATATTGCCAAGCTTAATGCTATCTCTGATAGTAGAACTCTTACAGCAGACGAAAAGCACAAGCTTAGTTCTCTACGTTCGGATTTGTATTATTGCTCTAGGCAGCTATAGTCTATCTAGAGGCAAAAATATAGAACCTCCTAGTGTAAGTTGGGTGATAGGAACACGAGGTTCTTTCATGTTAAAGCTTCCAGCCACCTTCGTAGGAGCTCTATTCTCAGAATTGTTGATGGCTCCTATGTTTGCCAAGATAAAAAAAATCTATCTTAGTGGCTTTCTATGATCATTTCTTGAGTCGTTTCAATAAAGGTTCTCCTCTTTTGGCTTCTATTCATGGGTGTATGTATCTTCGTCTGTCTCAATCTCAAGCTATGGATCTAGATGACCTTTTAACCTGGAAAAGATTAAGTTAGCTATGTGGTCCTATGGATCTTTAAAAGCACCAAGGCCTAATGGTGTAAACTTCTTCTACAAAAGAACTTGGCACTTTATTAAAGATGATGTGTGGAATATGATAAATATTTTCTATGTTTTAGGAAAGCTTCCTGCAGGCATTAAGCATTCTTTCATAACTCTTATTCCTAAAAAGATTGGCCAGCAAGGTGTCAGATTACAGGCCTATCTCTTTGATTCACGGGTTATATAAAACTGTTGCAAAACTGTTGGCTAATCAGCCTCAGCAAGTCATTGATTCAGTTATCAACAGTACTCAGTCGGCTTTTATCCCGGGCCATCAAATCTTAGATATTTATCTGGTTGCTAATGAGGTCATTCACTCATATAAGACAACTCAGTCAATATGTGCATTTTTTAAGATATACTTTGAAAAAGATTTTGATTCTGTTAAATGGTCCTTTCTGTTGCACGTCATGATAGATATGGGTTTTAATGTATGCTGGTGTGGCTGGATTTTAGAATGTATGACAGATTCTCAGGCTTCTATTCTTGTTAATAGCTTACCAACAAAAGAAATTCAAATTTATAATGGGGTAAAGCAAGGCTGTCCTTTATCAACTTTATCATTGCTCTTGAATCCTTATCTTGTTTGCTCAATAATATGAATCATCAATAGTTGCTCTCAGGTTTTCACTTTGCCAGTAATGGCCCAGTAGTCAACCGCATGCACTTTGCAGATGATATGCTCATTTTTACAAAAGATTCTGTCTCAAAGTTTGTTAATCTTGCTCGTATTCTATGTTGCTTTTCCTTTGCTTCAAGCTTGCATATTAACTTTCATAAAAGTTCTATTATTGGTGTCAACTCTAACAACAGTCTTATTGCTAGAATCACCTCCGCTATTTTTTGCAAGGTTTCTACCTTACCTTTTAATTATCTTGGTATATGTCTTGGAGCGTCCCCCAACCGGCTATCCATCTGGAACCCACTTATAGCCAAGATTCAAAAATTACTTGCTTTTTGGTAAGGCAAAATTCTCTCTTAGGCTAGCAGACTCTCTTTGATCAAGATATGTATTTCCTCTCTACCATTCTATTTTCTTTGTCTTTAGATTGCCTGTATCTATTGCCAATATCATTAATAAGCATATTTGAGAGTTATTTTGGAGTGATAATGGTAGCTTTCGGAAGCTTCATTAGGTGGCTTAGGATTTTCTTACTAAGTCGAAAGAGTATAACGGTTTAAGGATTTATGACATTTCTCTTCATAACAAGGCAATGTTGTTAAAATAGTTATGGAATTTGAGAAATATGTCTGATAGACTTTGAGTGAATGTTGTGCATCACAAGGATAGTGCTCGGAGGATCGACTCAGTTCTAACAAGAGGTAACTTTTCCTCTATTTGGTGAGGCATTACATCTATTTATACATCTCATGATTTGGTTGGGAATAGTAGTACTATTTTGTTTTAGTGTGATGTTTGGCATAATAGTTGCCCATTAGCCCAATCTTATCTGAGTTTTTATGATATTTCCTGCAACCAGAACGCCTTTGTTAGTGATATGGGATATTGGACTAGAGGTTGTTAGTATTGGGTTTTCACTTGGACTCGGCGCCTCACCCTTTTAGAGCTTGATCTGGTTGATAGTCTTTTAGCTACTCTCTCAATTGTTTCTATTAAGTATAATGTGCAGGATGTTGTTTTATGGACTGTAGGGAAGGGTGGTGCTTACTCGGTTAAATCTCTCTACTAAGCCTTTTAGTGTCAGAGATATAGTACATCATATAGTAAACCTTCTACTTGGCTCAACCTTTTCCCAGCAAAGGTAGAGCTATTTGAGTGGTTCCTTTTTAACAACAATTTGCCAATAAGGGATTTCTTATTCATCCGTAATCTTTATGCTCTTTCTCAAAGTCTTTGCCCTTTATGTGGCATTTTTAGGGAAACAGTTGAGCATGTTTTGCTAACTTGTCGGTTTGATTGGAGAGTTTAGTGTTATTTTCTACGATGGTGAGGCGTTTCGATTGCTATTCCTAGAACTATGGATGCTTTCTACAGGTTATAGACCTTTTTCGCAAAAGGTAATTTCCAAAAGGATTTTTTGAACACAATTTTCTTTGCAATAGCTTGGAGCTTATGTGTAACATTTCACTTATATAATAGGAATAATCTCATTATATAAGTGAAATGCCACGTGACTAGCTGGATAAACCGGTCTAAAATTTATAATAATTTTTTTAATAAATTAATTTATAAATATATAATTCTAATTATATATAGCAATTAAGCATGTTATATTAGTTATCATCTTATACCATTATTTCATTTATTTATATACCATTTGATCATCATTACTAATTTAAATCTATCTGCGGTTTACAAGTCTCATATATAACCATATACTAATCATTATATCAAAATATAAAACATATTTTTTTACTTTATACATAATATATCTATTAGACCACATGCATGATTATAAATAAAATATAAAAGTATAATATCATTGACCTACAAACCGGGTGTCGATGTCTCTTCTGAGATGAGCTTTATCTTCTCTGGTCAACTTCTGAAATCTACTATCTATAAGCTCCCGAACCTGTGTGAGAGAAATTCACGCTAAGCTATCTCTGGCTTAGTAGTACATTTAAGTATTAAAGTTCTCTCATGCATTCACACAAGTGCATGACATATATTTCATAGCATATTTCACAATAAATATGCAAGTAGCATATCAATATTCAAGGTTAACATATTTTACTAACAATATATATCAATTATTTATTTAATTTGACATACTAAATTTATGCAAATAATTCTATTTAACATATTATATCATGTGTTCACCAATTATACCATACTAATCCACACTACATTTTCATAATATATCACACAATCATTTCTTACTCTATCTCAAATATACATAATTAATTCTCATATTTCATTTTATAGTTTATTCACTATTGGTCCAAATCTCATTCCTGGACTGTTTGGATACGGAGTGTGAAATAAAGATGTTCCACAAGCTTAGGCCCTATTCACCAAAATCTCCAATCAAGAGCACTGCACGAGCCTAGGCCAGCTTGATTGAGTATAATATCATATGTATATAATAGGATACGGGGTGCTCCACGAGCCTAGCCCTTCCTATCCTTAAAATTCATAACTAAGTTGGTACCGTATTTCCTTTTAATGGTGCATCATTTATACTAAGCTAGCCCTCAGGTAGAGAAATGAGCAAATAAAGCTATTACTTATTTATTCTCAATATGGTCTTATTTGTCATAATTAATATACTTCATATATATATACATAACCAATGCACTTTTACATTTAAAGTCATGTAATCATATGATATTTCATTATAGATATAATTAAGTAAAAAATACTGGCATACTTTGTTGGAAATATGGAGCACCAAGAAGGGGGGTTGAATTGGTGGCAAATAGAAATTTTCGGCTTAATGCATTTCTTTGAGTGTTTAAGCATGTGCAAATAAAACATAGAAAGTAAAGGAGAAAGAAAAGATTGCACACAAAGATTTATAAAGGTTCGGGTGTTAACAAACCCTAGTCCTCTCCCTAACCACAATTGGGAGTTCTACTATCTCAACTTGAGATTACAAGAAAGTTTCCTAGCTAACTCACAACTTAGTGTTTTCTCAAGGCTCACACCGAACCCAAATTCCTTGTATTTTAATAGCTCACATAACAACCAATTCTTTGTATTTTGAACAGGCTCACACACAATCCAAACAAGAGTTTTTCTTACTAGGATCACTCTTACACCTATACCCAAGTGTTTAAGGTTAACACTTCAACCTTTCTTACAAAAGAGATGAGAATTAAAATTGTAAGAGTTTTAGCACACTTAAAATCAAGCTTTTATATTCTAAGGCCTTTTGGAGGTCTATTTATAGTGTTTACCTTCCAATTAGCCGTTACATATGGTGCCAAAACTATTTCTAATATTCTAAAAAAGATTGACTAAAAGTTATTTGATAGAGACAGTTTCCCGATCGAGAAATTTATATATTTGTTGGAGCCTTATACGTGGCAGCCTTGGATTTGTCTTTTTCTTCAACAGCTCTTTAACGGCTAGTCTCAGTCAAATTTCCTGGTCGGGATAAGAGTTTCTCGGTCGGGAAAACATGTTTCCCGGTTGGGAAACTATATTTCCCTAGCGGGACAACTTTCTGGAACTTTTAGAATGCTGAAATTGAGCACTTCCTAAGGGGAAAACTTTTTGTCTCGAGGAGGAACCTTTTTCCAAAGGGGACATATTTTTCCCGAGGGGAAAACTGTGTGTCCCGAGGAGGAAACTGTCCTTCAATTTTTGACCGATTTGTTCACTAAGCAAATCAAATCCAATTGACTTGAAATTTTGTACACTATCAAAACAACATTAGATGAAGACATTAGTAACATTTAATTTGATTGTAAAAATCAAAATAGAGATCAATCACCCTAAGGTCAACAATTTTGTTAATCATAGGGTGATTGCTCTCTATTTTGATCTTAACAATCAAATTAATTATTTCTAATATTCTTGCTAAGTATTGTTTTGATAATGTTCAAAGTTTCAGCACATTTGGTTAAGGTTTCCTCATTGAACTAAGCAAATCAAATCCAATTGACTTGAAATTTTGTATACTATCAAAACAATATTAGATGAAGACATTAGTAACATTTAATTTAATTGTCAAGATCAAAATAGAGATCAATCACCCTAAGGTCAACAATTTTGTTAATCGTAAGGTGATTGCTCTCTATTTTGATATTGACAATCAAATTAATTATTTCTAATATTCTTGTTAAGTATTGTTTTGATAGTGTTCAAAGTTTCAATACATTTGGTTAAGGTTTCCTCATTGAACAACTCAAGAATTTTATGGAGACCTATAACTCCTGACCGGGAAACAAGTCTAGACCGAAAAAATATTGTCTCTAAGTGCATCAAAGTTCCAATAGTAAAAGCAGACCGGAAAAGTATATGTCTAGATCGGGACCGGCATTTTCTAAACCGGGACATAAATATCCCGATCGGGACTGAAGTGCAGACCAAGCAAAGCAAGTATCCAGACTGGAAAACTCTACAGGATGTTGACCCAATAGTTCCAGTAGCAAAAACAGATCGGGACACGGTATGTCCCGACCGGGACACTTAGTTTCCCGACCGGGAATGGCTGTAGTCCAAGCGATACATTCAAAAAGATGTAATCGTTGAAAAGGAGACACCACCAAAGTGTGCCACATCATCATAAAGTTAAAACACTCTAAGTCAAACTAACTTCTATCCAGATCGGGAATGGTAGTCCCGATCGAAACTCATAGACAAGAAGACCCAAGTTCCTGGTAGTGGCATCATCGGGCAAGTCCCGATCGGGACACATGGAGTCTCGACCGGGACACTTGAATAAAAACTAGCCGTTGGAGATTTCAGCCAACTAGAAGCTGCCATGTAATACAATCGGGCATTTTCCTACCGGGACATCATGGTTCCTGACTGGGACACCTCTCTCTGTAGACTACATTTAATGCACTTGTAAGAGAATGTTAGAAAGAGCTATGGCCCTATTTGTAATAGCTAATTGGTAGGTAATCAATATAAATACCTTACCAAAAGGCCATTTAAGAAGAACCAATAACTTAACAAGTGCCAAAGCTATTGC